>WSYH01019430.1:0-10120 GCA_036426205.1 Ascaphus truei | reverse complement strand
GGAGAAGACAGCATCGTCGTTGTACAAGCCAGGGTCAGGACAGGAGACGTCAGAATAAACATTGTCCAAGTAGGAGTTCGGCAACAGGGAGTCAGGAAAACCCCGCTTCAGCTTAGGAGCGCGGGGGTGGCCTCTGCGCGTGCGGCGACCATGGCCCATGGTACTGGTCTCAGGAGATGGAAGACAGACCAGATTACACACCGCCTAGCTGCACGGTTAACCCAGTGCTACAGCGCAAGAGTCCTGAGCGGGCTAGGGAATCCTCTGTAGCAGCGCAGGAACCATGACACGGCCTCTCTAGATTAGGGAAAGAGTAGGCCCCAGGAACCAGGAAGCTGTAGATACACAGGGAAACCTCCGCTTCAGTGCAGGAATCCAGGAGACTGAAGGACGCCGGGGCGAAACCTCCGCTTCAGTGCAGGAATCCAGGAGGCTGAAGGACGCAGGGACGAAACCTCTGCTTCAGCACAGGAGAACAGGAAGCTGACGGACGCAGGGACGAAACCTCTGCTTCAGCACAGGAAAACAGGAAGCTGAAGGATGCAAGGGAAACCTCCGCTTCAGCACAAGAGAACAAGCAAGAGCTTGTGGCAGAACAGTTGGTGACATCCAGTAAGGACTATGCTCGGCAGGGAGCATTATGGGAAAGCAGTACTTAAAGGCCAGCGGGCCAATCCCCAGCGGGGGTGTGAAGGTACTGCTCCAATGAGTGAATGCAAGTCTAGGTTGCAGTGATAGGCTGCACAGCTGCAGTAGATACCAGAGGGAGTGTGTATAGCTTTGGTGAGTGAATCCAGGCTGCAGCAAACATCAGGAGAGCTGTTCCAGAACTGCACCGGTCTGCAAGGTAAGGCAACCAGTAAACCGCGGAGCGGATTCCTGACAGTATCCCCCCCTTCACTTGAGACCTCCGGGCGAACATGAGCACTCATAGAGTTGGAGGACCGGGAATTGTTGCTGAACCGTCTAGGATTGGGGTTAGAGTCGTGGTCCAGAGACTCGTGGTTAGTCCTTAGTGTACCCCCACCCCCCGGTGAGAACTGCGGCCAGACAGGGCCATCAATGGGTCTTGGGGACATTGAGTTGTTCCTAAAATTCCTTAGGTGGAAAGGGCATCCGTAAACGAGCAGTTCTTTGGTGAGTACAGTTCTAGGATATGAGATAGATGGAAGAAACATCCTTGGTACATGGCTCGCCTCGCAAAATGTCTTGGAAATCCAGGGCTGTGAAGAACCATAGAGTTCCAGAGCAGAAACGGCAGAAGAACCCCCACTGAAAGCCCAGTCTTTAATAAAGGAATCGGAATCTAGGATCAGCGGCAGTGATAGTTGATCGAATACACCAGGAGGAACTTTGTAACAGAAAAAGTCTTGGCTGACCACTGCATGTTGGAATTTGCGAGGAATTTTTCTCTAGAAGGCTCCCAGGTAATGGTTAGTAAGGGTATAGGCTGGTTGGAAGCTTCTCCCGGTATTGGTATGGAAGGTGACAAGGCAAGCAGTAAACCAGGGTCTAATCCATGGTGCAGGCACACGTTCGCCGCGGGTCAGCCGCAGCTTACCCGCTAGCCGTCACACCCTCACGGGAGAATTGCTGCCAAAAGCCTCCAGAGAATGCTACAAGCATTGTTGCTATGCTGTAGGCGCTGGGACTGATTGAGACATAGTGAGGTGCTGAAGGGACTTGGGGTAGTTAGGGGATGGATCACGGTCAAATTACCGCCCTACCTGGCCATAGGATTCGCCCAAGCCAACTACAGGATTTCTGTGGCACAAGTACAGTGCCCCTAGGTTAGGGTTCCTGTCACGTAGGACCGAGTTTAGGATAGGATTAGGGGACAACAGCGGGCTCGCGGCTGTTTCCTGTGCAAGCGGTTGGAACTCCACGTTGGGGTCCACAGAGACATTCCAGATGGGACCGACCCTAGACGGTCTGCACGTGCAAGGAGTTCGGTTGGGGATGCAGACGATTCATCACACGTCTGACCCTTTGACAGATTGTTGCTGACGCCGAGCACGGCGGAGTGCTCGGCAGGTATTATACCATCATATGCCACCAACAGCTAGAGGTTCTTAGTACTGTGCGCAGTCACCCATTGACTATCCTCTGTAGGAGTACGGAACTTTGGGTGGGGTCTCTGTGGAACACCGGGGTGGGATCACCTAGTGGGTGGGGAATCGTCCTGCGAGAGGCGTCACTGTTAGTGTCTCCTGTGAGAGGGCCACGGCTATTATTATTTGTTAGTAAAGTCATTAGTTATATAATCACTGGGTGTGTGTGTTTCGATTGGGTTCCTATGTAGGGGTCATTCTACACTTCCTAGATCCTACATAGGTGGAGGCGGTGCTGCAAAGAATAGTTCCAGAGGATTCACCCACAGGCTCTCACTAGCGGAGGCTCAGACTTCTGTGAGCCTGCAGGTATACGCACCACACCGGTAACACCACATGTTTACTCACCCACGCTATATATGAGACTGGGTGGGGTGGAATACCCGTTACATATACATTTGATTTTTGCGAGTATACAAAATTACAACCATTTCCACCTTATAGAAATGGATTTTTCCATTGTAAAAGTCCAATATGATCAAACATACCCAACCATCCAAAGCATTAGAAATCAAAGAATAAAACAGGGTGATTAATAGTTTCTTTCTTGTGTTTTTTCAACACATTTTGGGGAGTTATTCTACCACCTAAACACAGAACATTAACTCAGCATAAAGCCCTTGTTTAAATAAAAAGAAATGTACTGTATTATAAAGCACATATAACTTTTTAAAAGTTCAACAGTAATCTAATATTGTGAAATACATTACATCCAATGCCAACACACCAAAAGAATCTCAGGAGCTTTCAAGCAGATAGCCATTTAATCTAATCCTGAAAGCTCATACCATACTTACCTCATGGCTTTTTACAACATAAAATCATGTGCAGGGTTTATGCACTAATGAAACTGACTTAAATGATACATGAGTAAATTTAGTGAACTAGAGCGCAGCATGCAATTGCAATGGTGGTAATATGCATTTCTTTAAACTTTATGTTATTTTAAGTAATGTTTTCATTAGAACTTTACCAAGATAGGAGTAAAGCTTGTTTCTTGTTAAACATGCTTTCTTTCTTTATTTCAGCTCAAATGAAATGTTAATACGCATTATCCCCCATTATAAGCAATATATCATTCATTAAAATATTGGTACAGATTTAGCAAGACTTTCTCTTCCCTGAATGGTAGCTAAAGTGCAAGATTCTTCCTCTGGAAGACTTGTTTAACCTGAGATGGCCATGGAGGCGCAAACTGACATCCCCCTTTTACATTGTTTTTTTTTTTTAATTGTAAATGCATTTTCAGTAATGTTCCGCCAAATAGCACAGTGAACATTTTTGTCATTGGACACAATGAGGCTATTCATGTCACAACTACTTACCGTCCAATAGTTATATTTATATTAAATTGATGTTACACACGAAAATATTCCTTATTTTCGTGCCTATTATTGGTTCACTCTAAAATCATGCAAAAAAATTACACAGTAAGAACTTTTTGCACCATCAAGTTTCGACACTATTTGTTTACTACAAATGTTTCTTTAAAACCACTTGTTCTTATGTGAAAACGTCATACACTACCAAATGATCAGAATGATCAAAAAGAACCCCAGATTATTGCACCGTGCCATTATGATGATAATAAGTAAGCATAATTAAACAAAATACTGAGTGTGACGATTTAATTCTAAGAAGGGTTAAAAACCCAAAAAAAAAAGTTTACTAAGTAAATAACTCATCTAAGTGTATATTAAATGCTTAAAAAGTAATTAAAATAATCTCACAGTGGAGATAGAATGCCGATTGATCTATACAGAATATGTACCACAAAGTAAGTTCCTTTGAAGTCACAGACACCACCGGTCCTGAAGGATTTTTTTATATTGCTTGAAATAAGGTAATGGTGTGCAGTGCCCTTAGTGTGGTATCACATAAAAGGGATTCATTAATTACTTCATAATTTCTGAAGTATCCATTCACATATGTAATATATGTAGATTTCTTAATTAGACGCCAAAGGGAAACATGCTGATTACAATCAAATCAACTGGGTGTTTTCATAACAATCAGTCAAACCAGGAGCACATTTGGCAACTGTTTGTACTTTTGTAGAGAGATGTTATATCGTAGATTTCAACACCCTTATTGTGGTTGAATGGTAATGCACATTGTGGCTTATATTTATAAATAGCATACTGGGCTTTTCCATGGAGACGTGCTTCTCTCTCTGCGTGCTTTACGTAAGCTTACACACATAGAACACATGTGTTTCATACTAGCTAATTGAACAGTTTTCTAAATATGCAGTGAGCAAACAATCCGAAGATATTCTTTTTAACTTTTTACCCAGCATACACCACAACACCATCCATACCCACCCCGCAGAACTTCATCATGCATATCTAATATAAAAGATCCACTATATCCATTGTGGCCAATAAAACACTATAACTATGGCAAATACAGTATCTTGAAGAAACATTCATTTGGCTTACTATGTGTTGGTGGTTAGGGAGAGAAATAGCTCCAGTATCTGTTACCAATTAAACAGCATTTATTACAGAATTCATACCTTTAGGAACAGCGACTGTTCTGTTCTGCCATAGCTGTTACCACCTCCTGAAAGGGTGCTAACTACGTACCATTTGTGATGCAATCGCCGGGGGTTTTGCCTTCGACATTAGACGTAACTGTGTAATGGGGTATGGATTCCCCCTGTTCCAACATTCTTTCGTATAAGGTACATCTTGACCATATTGGTGTCTGTTCATGAGAGTAATGCCTGTGCAAGGACTCTATCCCACCTTAGTTGTCTGTGTTTTGTGGTGAGTTTATGAATTTGCTCTTTTAATACCCTTTACTCTGATCCACTAAACCACCCACCTGTGATGATATGGGATATGCAATGTCCACTCACCCCACAGTCCGTAACCTAGGCTCGCACAATGTGTCCAGTAAAATGGGTCCCTTGATCAAATTGTATTCTTCAGGCATCCCGTACACATAGTCACAATCTGCTGTAGCATTGCAGAGTAGCCGCCCTGATCTGCTTTTCCACTGGGCAAATTCTTTTAGTCCTGAGTAATGTATCCACAGCAGTGCAGCGCATAAGTAGTCCTCCCCAGCCTCTTGGCAGTGAACCTATAAGTCTATTTGCCAGGCCTGGCCCTCGGCCGGAGCCCCTTCTCAAGTCCCCTTGGAATTTTCTTCTCCAATGGCCATTGCTTGAGACAACACCATACACAGGACATTGATTCTAAAACATTTTTTAAAACACCCACAAACCAAATGATCATACTTAAGAGATCACAAAACCACTAATAATTGCACTCAAGATAGGTCATACTGGAATATAAGCGTGCCCACCATGAAGTTTAAATAGCCAAACCCTCCAAATAGGGTCGACCGCTATTCGGTCACACAGAGATCAGAATATAAAGTTTTAATATAACAATAAAACACGCATGAAACACTTAAAATAGTGATAATAAAATCCCCATTCAAGATTCTCTTTGTGGGGTGTGCTACTAACTTATTAGCGAACGCAACCCAACACACACATAATCTCACCCGGGTACCCTATAGCCCACCCCCTTCAAACACTATTCCATGCTAGACTGAATTCTCCTCCTCAAATTCCAGCAGAATCATCCTCTGGCATCCTTCCTGACATTTTCAGTGACCATGCACTAGTGTGCTTTGTCAAGAAATTAAACCACCCCAATCACCCTAAATGTTCTCCTCACTAACATTTAGAAACTTTAATACCCACAACAGTTTCTGGCTACCTTCCAGTGCCCTTGTTACAGAATCGATTTAATTCCCACCCCGATTCCGCACTCAAATTTTCCAATCCGAGTTCTTACCATTTAGGATGCCTTGTAGAAAAGCACAAAGTAACTGGCACTACCAAGGATCTTAAAAACTACGCATCCTGCCTGCGGAACATGTGCTCAAGCCAATCAAGACATCAAACACCACATATTACTCCTGACATCTTGCCAGAATACATCAAACCCAGCTATTTCTGGAAGGTTCTCAAAATATATTCCAACCTTTTTTGCCATCAACAACCAAGTAATACACCTAGGGAGATAATAACTCTGACAACTTCCACTGACATTGCAAATGCATTCAGTGATACTTTGTGGAATGTGCTACTAACGTATTAGCGAAATTCAACCCAAACCCACAACATGAACCTCTATTCGAAGTCTATAAACCCCTATCACGCCCCCTACCCACGACCCACTGCCTCCCACCCCCAACACTGCCCACATTTTCAATTTGTCCCAGCATCCTGAAGAGGAGATTACACAACGTGCTCCTCAAACTAAAACTAAGAGTCCCAATGTGGACC
Source organism: Ascaphus truei (assembly GCA_036426205.1). Lineage (NCBI taxonomy): Eukaryota > Metazoa > Chordata > Amphibia > Anura > Ascaphidae > Ascaphus > Ascaphus truei. The sequence goes on along the minus strand of WSYH01019430.1, from coordinate 3,703 downwards.
TCACTTACTGCAATCTAAGTTCCTAAACTTGTGTGCCATAGCCCATTTCCAACTGATTTCTTTCTTCCCTATCAACTCTATTCTGCGACAGGCCATATTCCAAACCTGGAAAACTGCCAGAATTGTCCCAATCTTCAAAAGTGGGGACCAAAACACTGTCTCATCCACAACTACAGGTCAATCCTCTTCTCCCAATAATTCCAAAGTAATGAAAAATGTGTTCACAGTCCCAATAAAACGACAAGACAAATTTCCCAAAGACAATTCGTATCTGTTTTGTCCCCAAACACTCAACTGTAACTACACTACCCTGCTAAAAGTTTGCAGTGTGGAATGGAACAGATATCTTACTGTGCAATATTCAAGATTTTGCAAAGGCTTTTGATACTGCTTGCTTAACAAACTCCAGTGCTCTGGACATAGGGAAGCATGCTTTAACTGGTTTCATTCCTATCTATCAGGTATATACAACATGGGTCTATTTAGGCTCTAACTCACTAACTCCAACCCCTTGGATATCACCTGCGGTGTCCCACGGGATCTGTTCGGGCCCCTACTCTTTCTCATGTTCATCAATAGTCTTCCTACAGCTTGTAAAGAGCTTCAATACACATGAATGCAATGACAAAATCTTATATTTATACACAACCCTAACCTCTCCGACCTTAAACACGTACTTCAATCTGACTTTTTGAGATTTGAAAATTGGATTTCCCAAAACAAACTGTTTTTAAAAAAACATTGACAAGACTGTAACAATGTATTTGGGACCAAGGCTACATTTTTTAAAGCTTCCAATGACTGAGCTCCAGATCTGAAATAATGCTAATACCACCCTTGCCCCTGTTACGAGTTTTAAATACTTGGGCATATGGTTTGACTACCATTTAACATTTGGGATACTTTTGATCCGTGACACCAAACATATGCCAAACTAGCTAAACTTTATGGACAAACCCCTCCCTTAGTCTGCTGTTTAGAAAGTGTATCGCACAGCAGATGCTAATGCCAATTATAGATTATGGGGACATAGTGTACGGCTCACCACCCCAACACTCACCTTAGCAAACTTGACACCCTCTATGCTGATACCCTCATATGCTGTTTTTGTTCTCCAATGCAACTACAACCACATCACAGTGAAATGCTCAAAGAACTAGATTGGTCATCACCTTGAGTCTAGGTGCAAAGTTCCCTTTCCTGTCTTGCCTTCAAACTTCGTCTCTGGGACACTATCCATCTATCTGAACAACTCCTCAACCCTAGCACATGCACACTTATCATCTGAGATATGACTCCAAAAGACTGTTCAGGTCCCAGGTTCAGCAGAGTATCCAGCTGCTCCTCCTTCTCTTACTGTGCACTGCAAAACTGGACAATCTACCAGAACTCTCACGTCGCCACCAGTCTAATGTCTTTCAAAACTAAAGCTGACCCCATTTAATCTGGTCTGTAACTGTTACATATGCCTATAATCATCACAGTATAATCTTTAACTGTGCCATGCAATGTCTTGAATATAATGTATACCCTGTTCACTTATTAAACTATGTATTTGTAACCATGTATTATTTGTCATCATAACTCTATGCCCAGAATACTTGAAAACGAGAGGTAACTCTCAATGTAATACTTCCTGGTTAACATTTTATAAATAATGAGTTAATTAACTGCCATTCAAGTAAGGGCAGATAGATGAATTGAGCTCTGATACCTTATTTAGACATACTTGTTTTTAAAACTAAGAAACAATAAAACCTTCACTCCAACATTTTTATAAACTCCCAAATTTCTCTTCAAAATTCTGCAACTAGACATACTCAGACATCTCTATTTACCGACCTGTATTATCATGGGTAATCTAAATAAGGATTAATAGGTTACTAAATCCAATCCACGCCATCTTTCTCTGTATTTAACCGTCCATCCTCCACCTTCTTCCCTTCCTTTCTTCATTTTCTTGTGCCTTTATCGACCATTTTGAAATGCAAGTGAACTTACAGATGAAACTGCTGGTTCTGGCCCAAAGTTTAAGGAAAATCCCTGAGCATCTCGTGTACATCCGCTAGATGTCCATAGCAGGCTGTAATGCCCATTGGATTAACACAGCAGGGGTCCCGCATTTTAATGGCACTCGCGCTGTGTGAATTTACAGGGTTCCACCTGTCTGTAAGAGATGCACGTAGAGAGAAAACTGAATCAGTCACGCTAACTGCGCGCCTCTAACAGGTGATGTATGGCTTTAATTTAGTTTAATAACATTTATTGTAGCATACACGGGGTATCCAGAGCTGAATTGTATTATTTCAGTAAATTTCTCGGCACGGATCTACCATTGTAGTATATATCCCAATCTAATTGTTTGAGTACCATGTTATGCAGTCAATTTTTTTAATGGGACCCCTTAAGCATCACATGGTACTCCAACCAATCGATGGGGGTGTACCATGTGAGGCGTCACCATGGTACAAACCCAATAAGATTGGTGGGAGTACCACATGGTAGCAGCCATTTTGTTCTGGTGACGTCAACTTATTTGAGGTAACAAAATAACACAATAATACCGGCGCCTGTAGGAAATACTTTTATCACCATTGATGCACTGACCAATTGACATGATCTTGTTGACACTTGCTTTACATGATTTTTTATATCACTAGCACTGTTGTGGACTCTCTAATATCATCTGCTGCGTAATATTATACTTTCTAGAGAGACTTTGGTGACTTTTGTGGCTAGCGCTCGATCGCAGTCCATCCCTGGGACTTTGCACCAACACGACACATGCGCAACCCGCGTCATCCGTCAGTGACGCTCACAGCGGGTCTGTGAGTTATGAGCAGGACACGTGGAAGCGGCGTCTGAGCTCTGAAGAGATTCTGTGAGTCCCCCTCCTATACTCTTGTAACGGTTGTGCTCTGCCACAAACTCGGGTCGGACCGCGTGGCTGAGGTAGGTTGTAAAAGCACCGACCTTAAACCTCCGCAGGCTGATCCGGATTGCGCCAGTTCATAGGTCGTACGTAGCAGGGTCAGATTGGAGAAGACAGCATCGGCGTTGTACAAGCCAGGTCAGGACAGGAACGTCGAAATAAACATTGTCCAAGCGGAGTTCGGCAACAGGAGTCAGGAAAACCCCGCTTCAGCTTAGGATCGCGGGGTGGCCTCTGCGCGTCGCGCACCATGGCCCAGGTACTGGTCTCAGAGGTGAAGACAGACCAGATTACACCCCCGCCTAGCTGCACGGTTAAACACCATTGCTACAGTGCAAGAGTCCTGAGCGGCTAGGAATCCTCCTCGCCAGTCACGCAGAGACAACGACCCAGTTGATACGACGGACCGAGCCGCAAAGTCTAGATTAGGGGAGTAGGCCCCAGGAACCAGGAAGCTGTAGATTACACGGAAAACTCCGCTTCATGCAGGAATCCAGGAGACTGAAGGACGCCGGGCGAAACCTCCGCTTCATGCAGGAATCCAGGAGGCTGAAGGACGTCAGGGACGAAACCTTCTGCTTCAGCACAGGGGAACAGGAAGCTGAAGGACGCAAGGGAAACCTCCGCTTCAGCACACAGGAGAACAGGAAGCTGAAGGACGCAAGGGAACCCTCCGCTTCAGCACAAAGAACAAGCAAGAGCTTGTGGCAGAACAGTTGGTGACATCCGGTAAGGACTATGCTCGGCAGGAGCATTATGGAAAGCAGTCTT
>WSYH01019428.1:0-7500 GCA_036426205.1 Ascaphus truei | reverse complement strand
CGCCAGTGACGTCACGGAGCTCATTGGCGAACCACCCGTGACGGCCTGTCTCGCCGGCAAGTCGGGGGAATTTTAAATTCCCCTAAGACCTCGTTCAGCAAACGCGCGGAAGCTCGCAGGTAGCCCCTACTAAAGCGATCGATTGCGGCTGTAGGGGCTCAGTGCTGAGCCGGACGCGCGTCACACACGCTTCGCCAGGCTCCCGCCAAACATGGCCAAGGGCTGTGACTTTTGCTCATTGTGTCTTCATTTACCATAACAAAATATATATGCTTTACTGAGTTGAAGTTGGGTGTCGCCAAGGGCAATAGTATACTGTCATCAAGATATCACATATGTCTAAAACTAAAGCTTTCAGAGTAGCAGAGTTTTGTTCTCTGTGTTTTTGTGTTCAGTGCCCTACATCTAGCCGTTTCCAAGAGCAACATCTGTCTTGTCATTTATGCCTCTTCATAGGACTATTTTGCCACAGGCAGGATTGTTTGAAAACCGACGATTTTAAAATAAAGTTTTATTCTGACAATGCATTTTATTGGCAGTGATGTATCACCAGTGTTAGAGACATCTACACTGAGAGATAGTTACATGTATCTTCCTGTTATCTACAGTGATGTTTGAAAAGGCAATTTATACTCATGTCTATGGTACAAAAATCTCATCTATCAGAAACTCTATTTTCTTGTAGATCCTTATTCTTCTTTGTTTAATCTTCTGAATTCTTAATGTAAACATAATAATTTAATAAACAAACATATTAAAGATCAATACTTTATGTGCTGATAATGTTACAGTATGAAGAGGGTGGGCTTATTAGTCAGTTAGCACATGTATATTTGAAGATTGCAGCTATTTCATTATTACCTACAGTAGGCTCCTTCCCTTTTCTGGTTACTTTAATATTCCTTAATAATTAGAGTGATGTATTTTGTATTTCTGAACAAATATTTGTATGAGGATTCACTGTCATATTAGGTTGTGTGACCGTAATGCTCTGCATATAAGTGTGCACAAGCTATCTACAATGTCACTTTACATAGAATCTGTAATTTCACAGCCTTGGTATTTTGTACATTCACACACGGCACTTAAATAACATTCAAGTTCTTGCTACAAGTATGAGGAAGAAGGGCACCAACCTGCATTTCAACATCACATTACATTTTAGAGTGTATACTGTAGCAATGTAGATGCTTTAAAAAAGAGATTTATCTACTCCATTTTGTAATTAATACTACTGAATATTAAATATATGTTCTCAGCACTTTGTTACAATTTGGATATATAAATATATTCTTGCTTTTTTCCAATGTTTAATGTTGACAAAGTATACACTAACTGCATACTTTATGCATCTTTACTTGCATGAATTCGTTTTCTGCTGAAAATGTCAATGAGTCCAGGTATGTCTCCATTTATGCAAAATTGCATGATGCCATTGGCAAGGGACTTCCACTGCAAGGAACGCATCTTCAATGGAATCATAGCGTTTATTCCTTTATTCTTATATAATTTATTGCATAATCGAAAATGTGTGAGTTATGCAGATTAGCAAGACTTTTCTGTTCACACAGACAACCAGAACAAACTGAGGTTAACGCTACTGTGGGTCACCCCGCAGAGTGACTCGCAGACCATGTCCCCAGGTCTGCAGACTTTGTCTTTTTTTACCCCAGTGCCGGAGACAGCAACTCTTGCCAATACATTTATACATTAGTTTATTTTACTAACATAAAATAATCTTGGAGAAGTGAAATAAGCAGCCTGAATTCTCCAATCCATATCGAGATGTGCAACAAAGAGAGAGATGAACATTTGAAGCAATTGTATTTCTTTTACCTCCAGCAAATGTGGTGGAAGGGTCTGCAGCAAAGATGCTACAAAAAATGAATGGAAAGCTGCTGGAGTGATTCAATCCGATATATGTACTAAACACACAACCAGCAAGCTGTGTGTTGCTATAAGTGCACTCCAAATGCCATCTCCAGTACTACGATTGTTTTTCCGCACAATTCAGGAAGAAATACCGGTATTACGACTGAGAAGTGCAATACACTAGATTCTTGCTACTGTGCCACCATGGCCCAAGCCAGATTCCTCACAATGAAAATTCCACTAGAAATATTCATGTCTTGGCTGATGATATTTGAGAAGAAATACCTTTGGCATACCTAAAAATAAAAAAAAAAAAAATTGATAACTTCTTCAATATCTGAAAAAACAGCAAGGATGATGTGACACCAGGTCAGTAGATTCCTGAGGACAACAGCATGAGATACTAATATATGCATATAATTGACATTTTTAAATCAAATAAAACACATTCAAATGTTAACATTACATAAAATAATAGCATATTTTAAAAGCCTGTCTCTGATCGAGTTTTAACCATTTAGCTGATATTGCTGTAAAAATTGCAATGCACCTCAAGTCCAATATTTTGTTTATCCTATAATAAACGGTACAAAAATGAAGTGGGGTTTTGAACTGGGCTATTTCACATATATAGGAACATGTATATAAATTTCTTGATTCCACTGATTTTCGATAGTATCCTCATAATATAATATCGCTATTTTGGTTTCCACATTTATCTTGTAGTAATTACAAGCTTTTTTGCCAGGTATGTAAGGAGGGATATTAGCCTCTCTTTAGAGATGGTATATCAATTTAGTTATAGTGATTTTTGATTGGAGCTAGCATCAGATTAATGTTGCATATGACATCTTAAGGTGATAGGTGTGGAGAGGTGGTTTTTTACCTGTATGGTGAGTTCTTCTATTAGAGGCTGTTGATTCCAGAAGAATAGGTATATTATCTTAGTCGTGTTCTTTCGGATCTATGAGTTTATTTAGAGAGACAGTAGGAGGGTATTTTGTGTAAGTGTCGTCTGGCAAGGAGCAAGAATTTATGTTGGAGGTGTACAGTATCAGCCATGGAGATACTCATTGCTTCGTTAAGCATGTGGTTTTAAGGGTGGTTTTATAAAGGTGGATAGAAAGTGCTAGTTTGATATTGGGGGGAAGGGCATTCCAGAGGTGTGTGTGCACGTCAGTGAGAAAGGTTTAGGCGGGAGAGCTTAGATAAAAAGGGGGTGACCAAAAATCATAGGATTCCAATATCCATTATCAACAAATAATTGGATTGATCTTGTGTTAAGAGAATAAAATTATGAAAAATATATTACAAAAAACCTATAAAACCCTTCAGTTATCTAAAAATGTATTCTTTCATTCTAGATGGTCAATAAGGGAATCTATAAAATCATAGCGAAGGCGCAATAGACGAGAAAGGTTTAAAATCAAAATCCACATTTAACCCATGTGGGCTGAGTCACAATTTAAAATCCAATATGTTTCTTTTGAGAAATTCGCTGAATGTATATCAATAGATCAATTCCCCTGTAATCTCTTTGGGTCAAAATTATGAAAATCTTTAAAATAATAATAATAGCATGTTTCTTGTAGTAGCACTGCTTTTGTACGGCAGCGCCTACAGAGACATTTTGCAGGCTGAGGTCCCTGCCCCGTGGAGCTTACATCTATTTTTTTGCGCCCGAGGCACAGGGAGATAAAGTGACTTGCCCAAGGTAACAAGAGCTGACAACCAGGGAATTGAAACCAGCTCCCCTACTGTCAAACTCTCAGTTCCAGTCAGTGTCTGTTACTCACTGAGCCACTCCTTCTCTCTGCACTGAGACAATTGTGCGTCTTCTACACCTATCCTAATATTGTGAAGGTGCTCTGGAAATCTGGATCTAGTGGTCTTCTTAGTGTGGCCTACGTATTGTAACCGCACGGGCACTCCAAAATACATTACATAGTGCTTGGCAATTTATAAAACATGGTATTTTTAAAGTCTCTCTGTTTTTTTGGAATCAATTTTTCTGTTTTCTTATGCCATGATTGTATGCCTTACTATCAGCGCCGATTTTAAAATAAACGTCCCCCAAGGAACTTGCCTGTGTCGACTGCCTGCTTGCTGCAGCACTCCTGCTCCTTTGTAGTCCGAATGCTGCATGTGGACATTACCAACAGTGACGGTCGTACGGTGTCACAATGGTCATTTGACGTCACGGTTGCCAGCACAAGAGGCCATAGGGGGGCAAAGTCACAATGGAGTGCTGCGTAAAAAAATCTTTTGACACACACACACACACACACACACGTTCCCCAGTGACACACACACACTGACAGCTACCAAGTGACACACACACACAGTGATACCCGCCTCCCAAGCGCTTGCTGTTTCCTCTGTAAGGACAGCAAAAAGCTCCTGGTAGAGCGAGCGGCAGCAAGCGAGAGCGAGCAAGCGCCAAACATGGCCAAGGCCTGATACTCGCCTCCCAAGCGCTTGCTGTCTCTTCTGTCAGGACAGCAAAAAGCTCCTGGTAGAGCGAGCGGCAGCAAGCGAGAGCGAGCAGCAGCACCTAAGCGCTTACTATGTCCCAGGCCTTAAGATGTGAATTTCTGCTTGGGGTATTCCCTTCTAAGTATTATGGTAAATTTAACATTAACAAGGCATACTCCAGAAGAATACAATAACATGATCAATGGGCTTGTGTTTTAGTACAAACAATATTGTGCTTTATTTTTTAATTAATTTGATGAAAATATATGTGTTTGATATTGAATTTCTTCTATACGGAAGAACAGTTATGTTATTAATGAAGTAGAAATAGCAATGTTAGTCGAGCTGGGAGAATGCAACGTAATTGAGTACTTCAGTATAAGGGGATACCTTTTTATTTGGACTAGCAATTGATATTATAAGACAACATTTCGAGCCAACATTATAAGACAACATCTTTTTTTCCTCAGGTCAAGCAGTTCTGATTAACAAAATATTCCATGAGTTAAACACAGATGTAAAAAAAATAACAACTTCCCAAGATAAAAGTCCAAGAAGTCTATCAGTTATTAATGTAAAAATATGGGATGGTTTAATTTCTATTGGATTAAAATGTATTTCAATTTCTGCTTCTTCAAGCTCTATCCCTTGGGGAAATGCTTTAATCCGGCTCACAATAGGAAGAGTCACTTCCCTGCAGTATGAAAATGAACATATTTCCTACCTCTGCTTTCTTTTCAGCTTGTAAAAACAGCAGTTTGCCTATTTTTGTTGTCAGCGTACTGTAAGGGTGAAGATGTTTATTACAAATACTGTAGATGTGTTTATTCTTTTGTCAGTCATAGATGTGAGTTGCTTGACTGATTTACAACATAATCCTATTAGTCTTTTTCAATTGAGATTATATCTTGTTCTTTATGGTGTGTGTATGACATTAATGCAAGATGCTTGACAGTGGCAAACATTACATTGGTCTTGGCTTATATTATTTGTGGAATAACTCCTGGTAGGAGGTATTGTGCCAACATTTTCTTTTTCTAACAGTGTGTATTTCCAGCCCTGAGATTGCTACCCCTTGTTTATTTTACTAAGAAGAGGCACCGGTAATAATGTGTCAAAAGAATGGAAGTTGGTTCATTATTATCTCTGTGGTACCCTGCATCTTACTATAGATACAGAAAAATGAAAATGAATATGGCGCAAATATAATAATTACAGAATAAACACTAAATAGTGAAAATGCAAACAAAATACACGTGAACAATAAAATCATATATAAGTGTCCACAGTGATTATATAGGATGGGGAGGAAATTCTTAATAGTCCAAAAGGTCAAGAATTAATGAGTAATCCTATGTTCCTGCAGACAAAACGTCCAAGGGTTTCTAAGTCTTTATTAAACAGATGCAACGAAGGGACACTTAAATGTGCATGGGTCTGTGGATCGTGATAATGCAAGAGTGGAGACTAGTGCAATTGGCAGTAAATGGTATGAGGAACACTTACATATTGTTCCTTGGAAATAGTATTGTAAAGGGGATATGTGTTTCTGTACCTTTAACAATCTCCTCATATGGCAATTGAATAGGAAAGGCTCCTCTTTCTATCTATTTCTTTGAATATTTATTAAAACAGAATCATACAAAATGTACAGTTACAGTAGTGTGGCTCATACCATTTACTGTGAATCACACTATTTCCCACTATTGCTGTATCACAATCCATGGACCAATGCGCCTTTAAAAGTCCCTTCTTTGCTTCTAACTAAAGATGCCTGACTAACTTAGACTATTACAGACGTTTTAAACCAACTTCAATGGAAGTCCTCATAATAACAACATTTTCTGATGAGCTTGAGGAAAACAGAAAGCATAGTTTTGTCACAGGCCTGTGTGGATGATTAAAGCTACTCTACCGTTTTGAAGAAAACAAACCACAGAGATTTGGGATAGTAATGGTATTACTGTTTCTTAGTTAAAATTCCTTAGCAAGCTACATTTAAAATCAAATAAAGTTAAAGCAGTCTTGTCAACCTTTCTCTACAATTATTTTTTTTACATGGGTTGTTGAATAGCTTTTTATATCTACAGCAACAATTCTATTAACACATTTTTATTTGGGTCTGGGTAGACAAATGCTGGAAAATGACAGTACAGTTTAGAAAAACAACACTATAAGATAAACTGCACTTTTAAGGTGAAAAACATGCTAGTACAGTATATGACACAGCTTCCATTGCAGCCAGGGATTATGGGTAATAACATGCAAATGAGCACCCACAGTGTGTCACCTTTTGCTTCTTATCCATTTTAACATGGATCCCTGTGATCTGCTTGCCGTATTACACCGCTTTTTCAGCACATTCTGGGTTAAAGAAGTGCATGGCCAATACACCTACTCACATTTTACCTTTTGGGTCTCATCAGTGTGAGAATGATTACTGAACAAAAGTAAAACATTGCATATGCTCATTTTGATTATATTACCAAGAATCCCTGGCTACAGTGAAAGATTGTATACTAAAAGGTAATGGGTGAAAGCAGGTTTATGGACCTGTCTGAGACGTGAATGTGCTCATATGTGGTATTTCTTTTTGCGTTAAATGCTTAACATTTTACATTTTGACCATGAAAAAAACTTTTAGATCTAAATTCACTGACGGGTAAAAATATATTTTGGGCAGCTGTAATCTGTGCCCAAAAAGATATCCCTGATCTTGATAATACTATATTGAGGTTTGAGTCTTTCCGGTGTTTTCATTTGAATAAAATATGTTTATCATTGTAAACAACAGAAAAAAATGACACACATTTAAATTCAGTGTCTATCTGTTTACTTTTTTTTTTTAATGTTGTTCTGATAAGAAAATTACTTATTCAATAGATTGATTAAGGTTTTCGATCTCAGACACAAGTGAATAACATGAATAACACAAGCACCAGTTGTTATTAGTAAATATAATTTATTGATTACTTAACTTCAAGTATAAATCAGCACTCTATGGCACTCAGGATGTCGCTCACGATGTCATCAACAACAAGAGGACTCCATAATTTCTTTTGTAGAAATGCCTGATAAATTTATTCCTGTAATCACATTTGTACTGGGGAGGTGGGGGTATTTTGTATATGTAATGGGGAGGTGGGGGTATTT
>WSYH01019427.1:0-10123 GCA_036426205.1 Ascaphus truei | reverse complement strand
CCCCATAACGGGGCCTGTATCTCGGGAAGTAGGGGGTCCCTGAGGCTGAAACCAATGCGGTTCAGCTCAGGCGACCCCCTGCTCATCTAAACTATTAATAAAATTAAAATTTATACACATAAATTTCGGGAGATATTTGCACAGGGAGAGACGGCTCTCTCAGAGCAGATCTCTCTGCAGCAGATACAACTAGCCGGGTAAGGCCTTTCAGAGGGTCGTTCATCAGATCACCGGCTTATCACCGTTTTGTGAATTTTGCTATGACAGGTAATGAAGGCTTTCTGAATACCGTGATGCAACACCCAAAAAAACATCATTTTTAATGCCCTGGTGATAATTTTTATCAACCCTCTCTGAATGAGGCCCTGAATGCTTTAAAACTTGATATATGGGGCTGTATACTTAGCCTGAGCAAAGGAAACAAGTTATTTTAAACTCACATTTATGATACTTGAATAGTCAAATCTTATTGCAATTAGACTTATCTGTATTCCTTTCTGTAATATGTAGCCAGCCTGGTTTCCTTGGCTACTAAATCTGCCCTCCCTGCAGTAAGTCCTGGTAAGAGCAGGCCTGCCACAAGTTATCATGGGATTCCCCACTCACAGTAGCTTCTAGAATGACGGGGAGGTGTTGGGAATAGGTTTGTACTCACTCCCCCAGGGCAGTGGAGAGGGAGACTATACCCTTTACTTCACAGGGAGTAAGGGAAGAGCATGGACTGCGTTGGGTGCCCTTGGCCTGGAGTGAAGTTCCAGGGTACATCCTGAGGGTGAAGCCCCAAGAAGTGAGCTGTGTATGCTGTAACATCTGCCAGTGCACTAAATAAAGTGATCCTGTTGAAATATATTCTCTTGCCTGAGACTGGAATCTATCAGGGGGAGTGGAAGTGAGTTCTCCTGCAGGGATTGTCTCCACATCCCTGGAGCCTGCAAGTGATGGAGGCGAGAGAATCAGATCCTACCACAGAAGCCTTTCCTGTGTACCGCCACAACACCGCAGGAAACTCAGATCTACTGTAAGCCAGCAGGTATGCACCACACCACACCATGTAGTAGTGAAATCTCCCAGAGGGTGGAGGAAGCACCGCTACAAATATAAAACCTTTAACTAAATCCCAACTATATAACTATCCTAATAATAATAAAAATAATAATGTGTAGTGCTTATTGTATTTCTCTTCCATTTTAAGACCTTATCTCGTTCAAACTTGTGCTGAACTATTGGTCATGTCTTGTGTGTTGAGTGGAATGTTTCCAATGACTTTCCTAACTGCTTAACTAATGGGAGTCTGCAATGTATTACAAATAAAAGAATGCCATTCTCAGGTTTTACAAGGAATAGATTGGATATGGAACAAAGAAAAACATTATCTACAATTAATTATCAAGATCCAGGGAAACTGAATTCCAAACAAAGCATTTACTTAACTGGTTTTCATTAATTTGGTAACAAAATTCCATTTATAGACATCACTTGTTTTAGGACAACTGGCTCCACTGTATACTAAGGTCATAAGTAAGAGATTAGATGATTTGCACTCAATACTTTCAATGCTGTCATCAGCAACATCGAACCTTCTTGAATAAGGCCCTAAAATGCACGATGGAACTGGATATAAGATCCACCGTTTCTATTTTACAGAAAATAGCTGTTTAGTATTGTGACTGTTTATTGCCAATTAACTTACTTATAATACAATGGGCTTCTAAAATAACAACCACTACAACTTAAGACTTTTGCCAATTGTTCATATCACAAATACCATTACCCCACATCTATCCTCAAACAAATTATCAACTCCACAGGAAAATAAAAGTACATTAATATTAGTGTTATATTTTTGTTCAAAGTTATTATTGTAAAGCTCTATGAATAAAATTATATTTGAATTGTAACAGAACAGCAAACATAACTACATTTCCCCTTTTGCTACAAGAGAACAATAAAACAATACAAAATGTTACTAATCATATCATTAGCATTACATACTATATTTGGTTAGCCGAGCGAATGAATTTGAATGAAATGTTTTAACAGTACTGTACATCAACTAATAACTTTTAAACTTCATGTACAGAAATACACAGGTATACAGTATATATATTTTTTGCATTACAAGTATTTTAGTTTTTTTCCCTCCAATGTAAGTGCTTTAACACTATAAAACTGGAAAGTGGAAAAAAAGACAGACTTGTAATCCAGATAAACTTGCACTCACAGTACCAGGTTACAAAAATGCCACGGGTGAGTTGCAACAATAGTCCTGCTGGAAGCAGAACCACTTATGTCATTCTAATAGAAATAGAGGCACTTCACTGGTCTTCCAAGTGTAATACATGTATTGAACAATGATCCTTGTTCAATAAATGTATTAGCTCTGGAAGACCAGTGGAGTGCCTCTATTTCTATTCCTATAAAAAAAAAAGACAGACTGACAGTAATTTCATACTGTACTTCTTCTAACCTGTCTGAAGTGATCTATGTCATGTAAACAATTACATGTTGACATTCATAAACTAAACCATATTGTTTACTGATAAATTAATTTTCCCATTGAGAACAAATAGTTTATCACAAATAGCATGCATAACAGTGTAACACTCTTTCCCCCACCCTCTGGGAGATACAGCTCTAGTTACAGGGTGTTGTGGTGCGCATACCCGTGAGGGTCCAGAGGAACTGAGCTGTCTGCGATGGGATGGAGACCAGGACAGGCTTTTGGTGACCTCTGATGTTCTTTCTGGTGTTCAGCGCCTCCAGCTTCAGTGGACTCCAGGGTTTCTGAAGGCAGTCCCCACTAAAGCAACTCTCATACCTCCCTGCCCACAGACTGGAATTCAGGCAGGGGTATAAATGAACAAAGGGACTTTATTGCATCACTGCAGCAGGTGGTCTTACAGCGGCTTCAGGGGTCTCAGAGAATCCCAGGTCTCTGGATGGTGCATACTCTGCATTGGAGAGCCTCGGATCTTTCTGGCCCAGCCAGCCCATGAGGAGCTGACTGGCCTCTCACTCCCAGCCAGGAGGAGAGGTCACACACTTCCACTCCTTAGGAAGGGTGGAAGCAGACTCCTATAATTTGGTACTGCCTCCCTGAGGAACTAGAAGGGCGGGCTCGAGGTCTGTACCCTGATAGGCTGTACACAGACCATGAGTCACCACCCCCTCTGTCACTCAGAGAGTAGGATGAGGGGGGTCAATTGCCCACCGGACTGACTGTCACAGCCTAGACTGCTAAGGAGTTATGTGACAGGGGGGAAAAGAGAGGCAGGGTGGACTAACCATGTTACAACAGTATATATATAAACAATATTTTTAACTGAGGAATAACAATTTTGCAATTTTTTTTTAATAAATACAATATAAACAGATGTTGTCCTGGCAGCCACATACAATGATGTACACATTTTATTTTTTAAACAGTTTTGCATAACATTTAGGAAATTAACAGCTTCATTTATATAGAAGAAATTAAAGCCGTATAACTAACCACAGCATATATTCATAAAGTTAAACTAAATACAATTTTTTTTAAGATAATACATAATATTTCAATACTTTTTTTTACAATACACATAGAATATTAGAGACTCCATTATTTCTTGTATCTCTGAGCTTACAGTGTAATTTTGGAAACTTTACAAAAGTTAGTAGATAATAGTATTGGGGCTTGAACTATGTTCCACACTACAAAATGTGCCATCACTCAAAGGCATCTTCTTCTCTATGTAGTCAACAATGTCAACTTTGCACATGACCTCAGTGTCATTCATAAAATCACAACTCCCTCCTTAAATACATTAACTAATTAGGTGCAGCTGTATTTATTTAAGTGATATATACTCCACAGAATGCACTAAGGCTTTGGTCCCGCTGCGTCCGGTGGCACGCGCGGCCGCGTGCACGTGCGCCACCAGCCCCTTACCTGCAATCTGTTGGTCCCCGCTGCCTCCTCCCTCCGTGGCTCACTACGTGCTGTGACGCGTCAGCCTACCAGTGCTACCAGAAGATGATGTTCTGGAGCGTTGACGCGTCACGTGGTGCGCGTGTGAGCCAATGAGGAGGTAAGCAGGGGAGCACGGAAGGAGCTCGTAGGGAGGCAGCCTGTTGAGCTGTGTGTCATGGCTTTTTTTTTTTTGCCGGCTCAGTTTCATTCAGGAGGAGGGAGCCTCAGCCCGCGATGAGCAACCCGCGTGTTAATTGATTTTCCCAAGCTACTTAAGTTACTTAAGCTACTTAAGTGCCAGAGCGTGATCGTATCTCCGGGCTCCTGCACACCGGAGGAGGGGAGGGGGGTACGAACGGACGGACCCTCCGTTCAAACCACGCCCCCCCCGCTCAAACCACGCCACCCCCCACTCCGGCTCCCGCTCCTACAGACCGCAGGTAGCGGTCAATTGCCTCTCAGCGCGCTGCCTGCATGCAGTGCGGGCGCGCTGACTGAGGGAGCGGGGCCTTAGCCTTACACTTGGACATATGAATGTCTTCAATCTTTCGTGTAGCTACAGTTTACCTTCCTTCTGGTGTCATCTTGCTCTACTCGTTTCAGTCACACTGTGTGGTAAAATATAATATGGCCCCTGATTACGTCTACGGAGTACTAGTTGATCCAGTTCTACTTTTTTTTTAACTTCTGAATGGGATCTAAAACCATTTCTACCTGTTCAGAAAAGAATACTTAAAACAACAAGACTTTCTTTCTGATCTAGGAGCAGATGGCCAAGTTCTGCAACTTTTTTTTAAACTTTAACATCCAATTTGTAGTCATGCAGTAAAGTTAAATATGCTTCCAGTACGGTATATAACATTTAATGGAAATGGTATGGAACGTGATCACCCATGGTGCTGGCATGATATTCCACACAGTTTTGGTGACCTGGCGACCTCAATTCAAAATAAAAGTACTAGAAGTTCTAGGGAGTCTGTTTAGAAATGGGTGGAAGCTAAAAGTGACATGCACAGTGTACACATTTGCCAGAATCCTTGTCTGCAATTTATCCACTGTACGACAGGTCACGAAAAGGTGAATGATGTTGCTTTGGAAGACATGTATTACTTGCGAAATGACTTACAGTTATATACAAGAAAGTACAAGAATATCTTACATGATATGTAGAATATAATAGCATCCGAGTACCATACAGATCTACACTAAATAAATATTTCTGACAAAAAATATATATATGTATTCCTATACCTTTCTGTCCAATAGTACAGATTATAAAAGTATGTTCAGTCCTTATAAATAGGCATGGAGTGCATTCCATATAATTATTTTCATTAAATGTATTTGAACCACAGGGGAAAAAAATTTTTGTACACACACAAAATTAATTCTGAACTTTCATGCCTCGCCTACAACCTTATTTGTTCTTTACCAGTTCTTCATTTGTAATGGCATAATATACACATTAGGGATAGATCCACAACGCTCTGTTAAATCAGGGCTCAGAATGGGACATTACCTAAAACAGTATTGGATATTATTATTTTCCCTGAGGTTAACACATAGCCACAAAGCTAATTATATGCAAAAACAAAGGCCTTTGTATATCTCAGTAGAACTGGATACTTTACTAAAATAGTATAATCTGTCTCACTCTCTTCTTCCTCTCCAGAATTTTTTTTCAGAATCTGGATAGGAGGAATGCAGAGTTTAGGTACAGTATGACTTAAGTTCCTGAGTTAACCTTAACAAACCTGTGAGGATATGTAATGTTAGGGTAAGCACCTTTGTTTTGCCTCATTATTATCAATGTCTGTAATAGTTAATGCAATGGTCTTTATGTGGAAAAAACATGATTTAACAATACTTTATTTTTCTTTGAAGATGTGCGGTATGGCTCAATATGATGTGAGGTTAAGTCACTTAACTGAGCTTTGTCGTATGGGTCTTAATTGTCTGCTTGGGTTTAATTACATTCTTCTCTTATGGATGGGGCCTACAGCACTGAAAAAGGCATCTCCAACAGTGAGTAGCTACTGTCTTTAATATCATAAAACAATTTAAACAGAGAAAGGAAATGTTGGGGGAGATACAGTATGTATGTGTGTGTATATATATGTATATATATATATATATATATATATATATATATAAAAAATATATATATCTTTATTTATATAGTGCTCATAGTGTGCTCTGCACTTTGCAGAGACAATACATTACAGAGAATTAGAATTATCGTTTATTTGTGAAGCGCCATCATATGGAGCAGCGCGGTACAATGGGGTACAGAGTTATGTACATTACAAAAGCATAAACCGTTACATACAGGTGAGGACAAACATGCACAGACCGATACAAAGAGGAAATGAGGGCTCTGCTCGTGAGAGATTACGCTCTAGAGGGAATGAGGGACAATGTTGAAACAAGAAGGTTAAAGTGGCTACTTATTGTAGGATAAGGTGTGACAGCTGACAGCTGAAGCCATTAAGGTTTTTTTGGGGGGGGAAGGATCTTACGTAGGGTGGAAATTGGTTCAGCCACATAGCTGGTTCTAATGAGGTTGGAGGGGGAGGGGAGTTGGAAGTTAGAGGTATGGCGAGTAGTCTTCCTTGAAAAGGTGAGTTATCAGGGAGTTTTTAAACATCTGAAAGCTGGGGGAAAGACTGATGGTACGTGATAGAAAATTCCAGAGAGGAAGGGCAGCCCAGGAGAAGTCTTGCAGGTGGGAGTGAGAGGAGGTAATAAGGTGGGAGGCAGGTGGATGTTGTGGGCAGAACGTAGGGGGCTTTTAGGTATGTATTTGTGGATGAGGGCTGAGATGTAAAGGGGAGCAGTGTAGTTGAGACCTTTGTAAGTCCTTACTAAGGTTTTCAATTTAATTCTAGAGGCTATGGGAAGCCAGTAGGGATATGCGTAGCGGAGCAGTAGAAGTGAAACCGTGAGTTGAGTAGATGAGTCTAGCTGCAACATTTTGAATGGATTGGAGTTGGGAGAGGCAGACAAGGGGAATGCCAACTATGAGAAGGTTGCAGTAATGAAGGTGGGACATAATGAGTGAGTGGATTAGGATTTTAATTGCATCATGAGTGAGAAAAGGGCGTATCTTGGCGATATTTCATTGGTGGAGAATGCAGGACAATAAGTGCAACAAAGTCAGACAATAGGAAAGGATGTCCCTGCCTCAGAGAGCTTACAATCTAAGTGGTATATTGGGACATTTACAGAGAGAGCAGGTGAGGGAATACGTGCAGTAGATAGCAGTGCTTAGCCACAATAGTTGAAAGGAGTGACTGTGGGTATGGGACAGTAACCATTAGTCTAGGCCAGGGGAGTGCAAACATTTGTTGTTGCGCCCCGCCTGCCCTGCCTCCTACAGTGCTCACGCCCCCCACTTACCTTGGTGCAGTGTCAAATGACGCAGCGAGGTTATGCAACGTCACAACACGTGACCTGCGGCAGGTCGTGTGACATAACGTCACATGACCCGCGGTGTAATTTGACGCCGCGTTGCCACGGAGACGAGTCTTGAAGCCGGCAGAATCAAGGTAAGTTGAGTGGCAGAAGCCTCACATGATCCCCGGCATTTTATTTAAATGCCTTGAGGAAGAGCGCGGGGCCTCTGCAACGGCTGCATCCTCCCAGAAAAACCTTGTGCCCCCCAGTTTGCGCACCCCTGGTCGAGGCTATTTGAATGATTCATTTAAGAGATGAGTTTAAGGTGGGAAGACAGAGTGCTTGGCATATACTGAATGTGAGGGCGTTCCACAGTTAAGGTGCGGTGAGGGAAAGGGTTCAAGGTGAGAGAGAGCACTAGAGATGAAGAGGATGGAAAGGAGACAGTTATGGGCAGAGCGCAGGAAACGAGCAGGGCATTACGAGATATGGTACATTTTGCTGCGCTAAAGAGACTATTTTTCCTATTTAATATAATACTGCATTAACTACTTGATTTCAAGCACTGCTTTTGTAGAACCTTGTGTTTTCCTATATCAATCCTATGACTATTTTATCTTGCTTAAGAAAACATACCAGCACATGTAGAGGATGTAATTTGATAAATTGATGATAAACACATGTATTAATCTAAAACAGGATTTCAAGTTTGAAAGAGATTGCTTAATGCCTATCTAAATGATGCATTACCCTGTTATTAACAGGAGTCATACCTCAAAGTAGGCTTCTTGTAAACTATAGTATTTATCTACACGTGCTGCATTTTTGTCATACTTTCAACCAAGGGGAACTTTGGGGACAGGAGCTTTTCCTGATGTCATGACATTTTATAAAGTCTTAACAAAGAAATATTCTTCTTTGTGCTCCTTAATGCATAGTTTGAATTAAAAAAAAGCATGTCAAGAGTTTCACACATCAGTTGACACAACCCTTACAAACAGCTTTGCCTAGCAAGGTGATAATATGAAGCTCTTTTCCAAACACTAAAATAATATAAACAAGTTACATCCAGGACCGCCTACAGGGGGGACAACTGGGACAAGTGTCCCAGGCCCGGTGGCTACAGGGGTGCCCGGCAGCCAGACAAAGCAGTTGGGCCCGACAGCTCTCCCCATCTGCGGGCCTGACACCGGCTGCCACTGGGCCCAGCCAGATGCCTGACACCAATCCCAAGGTAAGGGTTTATATGTATTTTTTTTAAAGATTTATATATATATATGTATATATATATATATATATATATATATACACACACACAGCTCAACCCCGTTATGGCACGATTTATTACAACGTGAATCCGCTTATAACAACGCGATGTGAGAGTGGGGTCTTTTTTATATGTATTGTTTTTTTTTATATTATTGGAGTCTTTTTTATATGTATTGGGGGGTTATATGTAATGGGGGTTTATATATATTGGGAGGGTTATATGTATTGGGGTCTTATTTGTAGTGGGGTCTTTTTTATATGTATTATGGTCTTTTTTATATGTATTTGGGTCTTTTTATGTATTGGGGGGCGGGGTATACAGTATCTATTGGGGGGGTAATATGTATTGGGTTTGTTTTTATATGTATTTTTTTTTATATGTATTGGGGTCTTTTTTAATGTATTGGGGTCTTTTTTATAAGTATTGGGGGCGGAGTATACAGTATCTATGTGGGGGTATATGTATTGTTTTTTTATATGAATTGTTTTTTTTAATATATATTGTTTTTTATATGTATTGGGAACTTTTCTATATTTATTGGATTTTTATATATGCATTGTTTTTTTTCAATATGTATTGTTTTTTTTATATGTATGGGGGGTTATATGTATTATTATTTTAATGTATTGTTTTTTTTTATTTGTATTGGGGGGTTTATATGTATTTGGGGTGGGTTATATGTATTGATTTTTTATATGTATTGGGGTCTTTTTGATATGTATTGGGATCTTTTTAAAATGATTTGGGGGGAGGGTGTTATATTTATTGTTTTTTTTAAAGTGTTTTTTGGGGGGCTATATGTATTGGGTTTTTCTATATGTATTTGGGGGGGGTCAGAACTGTAGTCCTGGGCCCCGATAAATCTGTCTGTGGCCCTGGTAACATTACAAGAACTTAATCACGCAGACAATAAAAGGGCATAACATGGAAATACTACAGTACCATATGAATTGTTATATTCAATAAACCCAATGGCAGTCTACTTTCTACCACTTCTGTGGCTTCTACTTATTTCCTTGGGATTGTCAATTCAGAAAAAGAAGAAGCAAAAATACACAGCAGTCCAGCTCTAAAGCGGACCCTAAGGCCCATATTTACTAATCTTTATTTTGTCATAACACACCTTCCAGTATTGGAAGATACCTTACAGTCCATTCACTTTAATAGGCTGTCTTCCAGTATGGCAGAGCACTGCTTTTCGGATATGTCTCTATGCCCTAACAGTATATTGTGAATAAGTGAATATAAGGCGATAACAACTTAAATACATACAATAGTGATACGTGCAAGTGCAATAAAAATTGATATTAGTGCTCAAATAATAAACCCTGCTCAAACCCTCTGGTAGAACCTGTTTCCAGGGTTCCAAGTAGAAAGATGTATTTCAAACAATCCAGGAGGAGCAAAATATAGGGAAATAAAAACAGAAAACAGTGCAAATTTAAGTGCAGACGTTGAGACTATGATGAAATAATAATGACAATATCTTGGCTCTGTCAGTCTATCTA
>WSYH01019426.1:0-10123 GCA_036426205.1 Ascaphus truei | reverse complement strand
AAAACAATCCGTTCCAAAAGGTACCTTAAATATAATGAATACCAACACTGGACATTATATATTATATATATATATATATATATATATATTATATATTATATATATATATATATATATATATATTATATAATATATATATATAATATTTATTTATATATATATATATATATATTAAATGTCCAGTGTTGGTATTCTATTATATTTAAGGTACCTTTTTAACTGCTTTTTCGTATTAGTCTTCATAATGTATTGATCAGTTTGAGTATTTATGTATTTTTTTAAGTCTGCTCAATTAATACATATAATTTTATTAAACTGTTTAAGTATATCCATACCTTTTTATATTCTGGTTGTTGTCCTAAAAAAAGCAGTTAAAAAGGTACCTTAAAATATAATAGAATACCACACTGGACTATATATATATATATATATATAATATATATAATATTATATATATAGTATAAACGTGGCCCTCTTGTGATCCGCTCCTTGTTATATGCCAGAAGTCAGAATGTCCTCTTACTTCCTCCTCACTTAGCTAAGATCCTTCAGACCCGCCTACAGTTATATTCCATTTGATATATATAATGTTCAGTGTTGGTATTCTATTATATTTTGTTACCTTTTTTAACTGCTTTTCGTAATTAGTCTTTCATAATGTATTGACAGTTTGAGTATTTATTGTATTTTTTTTAGCTTGCTCAATTATACTATATATAATTTTATTACTGTTTAAAGTATATCCTCCTTTATATTATTCTGTTGTGTCCTATACTGTATATATATATAAAAAGTAATTTTTACCAGATTGGGTCCGGAAAAAACGAGACAGCACACAGTCCAGTAGGTCCAATAAAACTTTATTCAGTGTAACATGGCACCACCTCCAACGTTTCGATCAATCAGCGTGACCTTCCTCAGGGACATGCCTGACGTGCCTGACGTCCCTGAGGAAGGTCACGCTTGATTGATCGAAACGTTTGGAGGTGGTGCCATGTTACACGGAATACAGTTTTATGGACCTACTGGACTGTGTGCTGTCTCGTTTTTTCCGGACCCAATCTGGTAAAATCCCTTTTTACATGTGCATATGGGACAAGCATCAAGCATTTTTTCATTTGTTTACACGTGTGCCAACTGAGTGTGATTTTTTTCCTATATATATATATATATTATATATAATTATAAATGGAATATAACTGTATTGTTCATTGCATGTCTAGGCAGGTCTGCAACACCGCCTTTCACCATTCACCCCAGCACAACAGCACTTCCACTGCAGCAAGGGATTCTGAGAAAGACTGTAATGAGTACACTTGGCCAACTTTTGCTTCAAAACCATTTTAACACATGGTTTCCTCCTGCATGTCATTTCCCAGAATCCTTGCTGCAGTGGAAGTGCTGTGTGCTGGGTGATAATGGTGAAAGGCGGGGTTGCAGACCTGCCTAAGACATGCAAATGAGCATACATTATATTTCCATTTGCTATATTCTTTGCTGTGGAGATTTTTTGTCACTTTTTTGTACTCACCATAACTTAAACTAAGTATATATCTATATATCTATATCCTATATACCTATATACCTATATACCTATATATCTATATACTTTATACCTATATATCTAATATCTATATATCTATATACTAAAAACAGTTAAAAAAGGTACCTTAAAAGATAATAGAATACCAACACTGGACGTTATAAATATATATATAATATATATATATATATAATATCTATAATATATATATATACATATATATATATATATTATAAATAAAAAAATGAAAAAATAAATAGATGATACCGTTCTGTGGCACCGAAATGCTTTTATTGTGCGACGCTTTCGAGATACACTGTCTCTTCTTTCCGGCATGTTACAATGAATGAAGCAAGCAAACCTATACACTATAACAGTGTCTATTGGAATGTTATCTGTGCTGGTCCTTCCCCTGGTGTGGATGTGTTTTATGGCTGAGGGGTCAAAAGGTTCCTGAAAGCAGTGATGAAGAGTGTGTATGTGTATCATTGTGAATTAACATGAATGGAGAGCCCACAGATTCATTTCTTTAAAAAAAGGTGTGTGTGGAGTGGGAGCGGATATACACATGGTGGTGGGGGTATGAAATGTGAGAGTTAGTAGCATAACTAAAACTAAAGTGTGTGTGGATACTATGTGTCCCTTTTGGTGTATAGGATGGAAAACAAGGAGTATAAGTATGTGTGAGAGACAGCTGTGTGTGCATACATATAGCACAGTATGTACAACATGGCCTATGCGCTCATGGGAAGAGAGTTCACTTGTGTCAGTAAATGATCATAAAATTTCGATCTCTGTTTGGCCACTGCTAAGTGTCCCGAATAGTGTGCATACATTTGGTATTCATCCAACCGTCTCTCTTTCGGTGTTTTTAAGATTACCTTTGGTATGGCAAACCTCAGATCGTTCCTCTTATGGCCAGAGTCAGAGAAATGTTCGCCAACAGGACTGTCTCTTGTTCTGCGTGTCAATGCTGTGGCGGTGCAGGTTCATTCTCTTGCGGAACAAGAGACAGTTCCATCTCAAGCAAAGTACCTAGGAAATAAGGGTAACTTTGTGGATACCTTGTGGATACCTTGCTGAGATGGTAATTTCAGATCTAAACGGCAAGCGTAGATTTTAAGTGCCACAACAAAATCTCAGCAAGGAGAGCAGGAGGACAGTTAAATCCCTAGAGTCAAACACAAAAAAGTGATCAAGCAGGCCGACAAAGGAGGAGGAGTGGTTGTCATGAATTCTCTTATTATGAGGAAGAGTCACTCAGAATTCTGGTGACAAGGACAACATATTTGGATTGGATCAAATCCACACCTTCCGTTTAGAGAGAAGAATGGTGTCTCTTTTGGATCAGGGTCTTCGGGATGGGTTATTACCACTAGGGGAATGGAATTCCTCGCCATCGAACAACCTAGAATTTCGGTGTTCTATTTCATCCCGAATCCCAAGAGTCTTACCAGACCCCAGGCCCCCGATAATATCTGGGATCCGTTCCCTCACTTCCAACCTTTCCCCAGTTTCTGATCACCTCCTTCAGAAATATGTAGTACAGATCCCTCATATCTGAGGGACACTTCCAGGTGTTGACCCTTGTAACAAGATCTGGTTTGGATGATGATTCTATTGGGTAACGTGTGACGTAGTTTCGTTATACACTTGTAATTGACCATCAATGGGATTGGATGCAATTAGGAGGGTTCTGGAACAAGATGTTGGGGTAGAGACAAATTGAGACAGTTCATTTTGGACCCATTCAGATTTATTCTGACCCATATTTTTTTAGCTATGACCATGATTTTTCCCTCAGACATGCGGCACTGCCATGGCACCAGTTTGCACCGAGTTACGCGAACTTGTCCATGGTACATCTGTGAGGAGGACACAATATGGTCTTCCAACCCGTTCGGTTGCAACCTGGTGCTCTGGAAAGATACATCGATGATGTGCTGTGTCTGGAAGGGGTCATTTGATGAACTAGAACAATTTCAGCTATACTAAATACCACCACAAGAAAATCTAAAAATTTACATTTAGCCATAGTAGAACAACATAAACTTTCTGACCTCCTCTCTCTATGTTGTCAATAATATCATTCACCAAGACTTTCCACAAAGAAGTGGAATGGCCAATACTTTATTTATTGGCAATCAAGCCACCATCATCCTAAGTGGTTGCGAAACATCCCTAAAGGGCCAAGCGCTGAGATAAGGGGAACTGTTCAGAGAACACATTTATTCAACAGCAGGTTAAAGAATTAAAACAAGGTTTTTGGAGCGAGAATATACGAATTAGTCCATGAATTAGATCTGGCCATCTTAGAGGTCAATAAGATTGACAGAGCCACTTTAGAGTTTGTAAAAAGGAATCCTCCTGTATTTAAAACCCAGACCATTTTCCCATTTTTATAACTCAATATATCGTTTTGCTCCGGTAATATCAAAGACCTGAATCAACATTGAGTTATTCTCCAAAGAGACCCGACCTTAAAAACCATTTTTCCTAACAAACCTAAATTGTTTACAGGAAGGATAGGAATCTATCAGTCCTCACTATCCCCCAGGTGTCCTAATTGATGGTCTTAGAGATCGCCATGTTAACATGGCTTAACGATCTCAAAGGTTATTATACTTGTACCAACTTATATTGGTCGTAAGCATAGTAAAGAGACTCAAACTTTAAATCTAACGTTACAGGGGCAAGCTGTTGATATAAAACCTTCATTAAAATTGTAGGACAAATTTCTGTCCGTATATGTATTAGAATGCCCGTGCGGCCTGCAATATGTGGGCGGACAGGGAGACACCCCTCAAACGCCGGTTCGCAGAACACGTTATAACATTAAGAGGGGGCTCCTCGAGACTCATAGTGTCTCAAATCATTTCAAAAAACATCATCTGCCAGAACCCAGAGGGTCTGATTTGTATAGGCTCGATCTCTCTCACAACACAGGAGTATATATATATATATATATATATACATATATATATATATACATATATAAACGTGGCACCTCTTGTGATCCGCTCCTTGTTATATGCCAGAAGTCAGAATGTCCTCTTA
Source organism: Ascaphus truei (assembly GCA_036426205.1). Taxonomy (NCBI): domain Eukaryota; kingdom Metazoa; phylum Chordata; class Amphibia; order Anura; family Ascaphidae; genus Ascaphus; species Ascaphus truei. Next base: position 5,523 of record WSYH01019426.1, on the reverse strand, counting down.
CTTCCTCCTCAGCTAAGATCCATTCAGACCCGCCTACAGTTATATTTCCATTTGATATATATAATGTCCAGTGTTGGTATTCTATTATATTTTAAGGTACCTTTTTTAACTGCTTTTTTTAGGACAACAACAGAATAATATAAAAGGAGGATATACTTAAACAGTTAATAAAATTATATATAGTATAATTGAGCAAGCTTAAAAAAAATACATAAATACTCAAACTGATCAATACATTATGAAAGAAACAGCTGTGAAGAGGGGGGGACGGGAGTTGAGGGAGGATGAGGGAGCCAGAACATTACATCACGGGCAACACCGGGTATATCAGCTAGTATTTAATATTCAAGAACTCCATTTCCACAGGCTCAGTACCATAATATTGGCGTAAAGCAGATGTGGTGCCTATATTTAAAAAGGGAGCTTGATAATTAGTGGGGAATTACAGACCTGTAAGCCTGACTTCAATAGTGGGGAAACTACTTGAAGGTTTAGTACTGGATAATATTCAAGAATAAGTAATGGATAACAACATTATTAGTAATAGTCAGCATGGATTTATGAAGAATAAGTCTTGCAAAACTAACATTATCAGTTTCTTTGAGGAGGTAAGTAGGAATTTAGACCAGGGTAATGCAGTTGATGTGGTCTACTTCGATTTTGCAAAGGCTTTTGATACGGTGACAAACAAGGTTGGTGTACAACATAAAGGAAATTAGACTGTCAAAATATTGGCACCCGGATTGGTAAGTGGTTGCAGTCTAGACAACAGAGGGTTGTCATAAATGGAACCTTTTCAGGTTGGGCTAAAGTCGTGAGTGGAGTACCTCAGGGACCCCTGTTTTTAACTTGTTTATTAATGACCTTGAGGTTGGGATCGAGAGCAAAGTCTCCGTCTTTGCTGATGACACTATATTGTGTAAGGTAATAGAATCAGAGCAGGAAGTAATTTCTCTCCAGAAGGACTTGGAGAGACTGGAAACGTGGGCAGGTAAATGGCAGATGAGGTTTAATACAGATAAATGTAAGGTTATGCATTTGGAAAACAAGAATATACAGACTACTTAAATGGGGGGAAATTTAGGTGAATCCTTGATGGAGAAGGATTTAGGAGTGCTTGTAGACAGCAGGCTTAGCAATAGTGCCCAATGTCATTTTAAGAATTCCAGTTCAGTTACATTATTATATTGTAATTGGGTTTGCATCCAGTGTGAAGACAAAATGCCACACATAAAGTATGATAGTATAATGATTTGCAACAATTCTTTAATACATATTATATCGCACACATTACATTCTAGTGGTGAATTAGTATTCTCTGTAGATTCAGTCACATTAGGAAAAGGATTACAAGTTATAATGGGATTGCAGCTGTGTTGGGTTGTCTGAACACGGAGGGCCCTGCGGGTGACATTTGAGTGACCATCAACAGACAGTTTGCTATTGATAACTGAAGATATGCTGAGGTGATCAAATCTGATAATATAAATCCCTTGTATGGAGGATGGGTAGTTCCTTATCAGATATGATATCAGTTTTAAACTGTAGGACACATACCATATTTGGTATTAGAATTAGTAGGAGGAAGGACTGAGTAAGGCTGGTTCTATAGTGCGGACGTGCACGCGCGCGCACGGCAGTTATAGATGGCTGAGGTTAGTCAGGCCGTCTATACAAGGGCCGCGCGCACGCACGGCGGGGAGCCGACAGACAGCGGGGAAGACTGGGAAAATCATTTTTTCGCGCCGCTACTGGCGCTGAATGTATGTATGTGTGTGTATATATGTATACGTGTGTGTGTGTGTATATATATATATATATATGTATATGTGTGTGTATGTATTTGTGTCTGCACAAATTTAATAAATATTTTATTTTTACCAATGTTTTTTTTTTAATAAATAATAAATTACACATACACACACACACAAACACACAATACCTTCACAGCTCACAGCATACACACAAAAAGCATGCGGCTTCGAACAGGCGCACACGGCCGCACACACTATATAATAGCTCTAAGGGATATTCTCGGGATAAATACTGATAGATGTAGCTAGGAGATAGGAGACGTGATTACACCAAGGAGAGAGAGGGGTTAACATCGGGAGAGAAGATATACCACCAAGATCAGACAGAGGGTTTACAATGAGGAACAGAATAATTATACAGCCATCGTTGAAGATATTATAATTTACTTGACGTCACCGCCATTTTTGTACTGTTTTTGTACCAGAGTATTTCTTTTTATGTGCCCAAACTAAAATGCTGAGCTCTTATGCTAGAGTGATTATAAAAGAGACTTTGTCTGGTGACCACCGTGGACTCCGCCTCTCACCTCAAATCAGGCAGGCCCCAGTGGTTTCTGGTGTTGTGACTCAAATAGTGAGATGGCGCGTCAGTCAGCAGGGAAGACAAGAATTTGGTCAGTGTAAGCGCTGTGTGCTGGGTGATAATGGTGAAAGGCGGGGCTGCATGTCATTTCCCAGAATCCCTTGCTGCAGTGGAAGTGCTGTGTGCTGGGTGATAATGGTGAAAGGCGGGGTTGCAGACCTGTCTAAGACATGCAAATGCGCATACAGGCAGTCCTCGGTTATCCGACACAATGTGTTACTCAAAATGGCGTAGGATAGCGAAGCGTTGTAAAGCGAATCACGTTTTCCCATAGGAACACTGTTTAAATCAAACGTTCCGTTCCCGAAGGCATTTTTAATGCTAAAATACACAAAATATTTTACGCAGGCAATAAGATTATGCAGCACACACATACATTATGATGTAAAGATTATATTTATTGAATCCAGAACTGTATAATAAAACTGTTAGACATGTTTAAAGGCATAAATACCCCACTAAACCCTCACACAGACTGATCTGGATGATTTCCCTGACTGCAGCTTTCTGATTGACATAATGTTGCAACTTTGCAAAGCGTCGTAAGAGCGTCGGATAAGCCATTTTGGCGTCGTAAAACCGGCCATAGGGATGCATTGGACAGCGTCGGATAAGCCATTCGTCGTAAAGCGAAGCGTCGTAAAACGAGGACTTACTGTACAGTAATATTTCCCTTTGCTATATGCTTTGCTGTGGAGGGTTTTTGTCACTTTTTTTCCCCAAACGGTTTTTAATCGGCATATTCATTTATACATACATTGGGTTACATTACATTTCTGGCATAATACAAATAGGTTTTCCTTGTTCGGTTAGGGGGGGGGGGGGGACCATCTCTCTACTAAACAACGATGTTAATCTTACAGCAAATCCTGCAAATAGCCTGAATCCGATATTACCGAGATTAATACAACGACTCATGGTGGGGTTTGTCTCAGGCAGACAAGCCTCAATAACACCCGCAAAATTATCAAATCGTGGATCTGCCCACCGCACAGCTACCAAACGGTTTTGTTAGCTGGTTACAGAGAAGCGTTTCGCAGAACGATTGGCTATTTCTTGACAAAACATCCAGAATTCGGCTTCAAAGAGGAATACCTAGAGGGGGTCCAAGCGCTATATATACCGCAGCCCAACTGCGGTGGTGAAAACTCCCGGGCGGATCGCCTAAAATGTCATGTATAACAATGGAACCAGACAGTTTGCCCCTATGTCCCCCTCCTGTTTTGGCCTGACCAATTGAGCCTTTGGCGTCTAGAATCAGACCATAAACATACAGGGGGTACTTGGCGGAAAAAACTATAAGTCTCGTTATTCGAGGAGAGATGTTTATCCTAACGTTAACACAACCCCAATCTCTCTCCACAAGTAATATTAAGAGAACTTTGGTACTATCAGGTTATAAAATCAAATAGTACAACAGAAGCCTCAACCTAATTTATCAGAGCCAGAATGCGAGACATTGAAACAGACTTTAATATATAATGGCCACTTCATACATCAAATCCATGTTCAAAGACTACTGCTCTCTCTACCAAATACTACCAAACCTCTTTAAGAAAATAAAAAAGACCTGGATATTGGAAAACTACCAGATCTCATGGATCGGAGGTGATTCTTCAGTAAATGAATATATCTCCCGATCATACTTGTTCTTTCCAGCCACTCCCGATCCATATTCCCTGGCTCTGAACTAAAACTATCCAGACAACAAAAATTGTTCAATTGATCTGGCAAGGGAAGAACCCGGGTAATCTAGGTCGGTTCTTATGGTGCCCAGGCAAAAGGAGGATTGGGTATCCCAGATTAGCTAAATATTATCAAGCAGCCAATTAAGACAGGCGGTCATGTGAACTCGGACCCAACCAGCTCTGTTGGCTAGACAATGAATTTCAATTTCTCCCAGAACCCTTCTCTGCCAGCTTATCTTTGTGCGGTGACAGGGGCACTGATATGGCGCCTAAATTCGAACTGGAGCGATGAGACACGACTTGGATATATGGACAAAAACTAAAATTAAATACCAGCTCTCCTCCCTCGTTCACAGCTAACCCCACTATTCACAATCCCAAAATTCCCTCCCCCAGATGCTAGACTAAACAATCGACATATTCAAATCATTGGGGGTCAGGGTGATTGCGGATCTGCTGAGCGACGGACGATTTCCTTCGTCTCCAGAATTACGCACCAAATTGAAGGTACCCTACTCCTAATACATTCAATATTCCTAAATTCGACACTTCTCAAAAAAGTCCCCAACGTTGAAATTTCCCCCTCCCAACGAAAAATTCGAGAAACTGTGTCCACGGACGGAGCACATCAAAAGGTTCTAATACCGCAAATATAGCTGCATGGGAATCGGCAAATCCAACCGCACACTATAGGCTCAAGTGGGCAGCGAATTGAAACATAGTTTATAGAACCTGGAAGGACTGTGAAGACATATGGGACGCGGCCTCAGAACATCCATAGTACCACGGTGAAAGTATTTCACAAAATAATGTCACTGGTATTTTAACCCCAGTGAGACTAAAGCAATCTACCCTCTGGCATCGGATCTATGCTGGAGAGGATGTGGACACAAGAGGGACCAGGCCCATATCTGGTGGCTATTAGTCCAGAGATTCAAAAATACGTGCTTATAATCCAAGATTTAATAAAGAGATCACAGGTCTCACAATCCTATGGAGCCACTGACCTTCACCTGGGCAGACGATAGAGAGATCGATCGCCCAGTATGGAAATGATCTCCTTTATTCGCAAAGCATGCGAGATCGCGGAGCATACTCCTGTAAAGACAGCGCCCCCCACAAAGCACAGGTGAAAAATCACCAATGAGGTTAATGAGGATGGAAAACTTACGGCTTTCTAACACGATCTACCGAAGGGTTTTATAAAATCTGGGAACCCTGGATAACTCACTATGAACGACTCAGAATAGAATCCTGCACCATAACCAGAAACAGTAAGGGTTGGAGGAGATTAGAAGTGGAGGCGCCGGGAGGATGACCAGCTCTCTCCTCCCCCCCCCCCCACCCCCTCCCCTCCCCTCTCCTCTCTCCCATAGTTTTTTTTCTTTTCCTCCACACCTCAGACCATAAAGTGGCCCTGAGTGTGCTTTCTCTCCCC
>WSYH01019425.1:0-10124 GCA_036426205.1 Ascaphus truei | reverse complement strand
GGAAAGAAAAAGAAACAGGCGCACACCTAGTGCATTACCATAATAAAATTGTATTAAAGGAACATAACATCTGTAAAATGCCCACTCACAAAGGTACAGCAATCAATAGCATTTATGAGATAGGCTCTCATGTACCAACAGCTCGATCGATAGCGTCCGGCTCAGGTTAGTGGCGTCGTCACGTGACCCTCCTTCGTGTAGCAGAAACCGGAAGCGGAACACCTCGCATTCAGTGTTCACCGAGAAGGGTCCCTCCAGGGAGCAGTGCTTGGAAGGTCCTTTGATTAGTAGTAAACCGGCCGTGAAACACACACAAGAGCCAAAGTTTGACTGTAGACAGCAACAATGTTCGTGGGCAAATGGCGGCCGCAATCTTAGCCACGCCCTACGCGTTTCGTCATCGATGATGACTTCTTCAGGGGTCCACGCTTTCAAGCATGGACGCCTGCAGCCTCTATCAGACCTCACCGAGTCCACGCCCGAGTTCTCTTCAACTGCGCACTCCACGAGGCACTCATCCAGGCTGACCGATAGGATCGTGTACCCAGGGCAAGCACAGATAAGTTATCAGGGTCCTCTTTCCCTCTTTTCTGTCCTCCAACCCCCCCCCTCTTCTCCCCGTGTGCTGTAGGGGTATGTTATTGAGGGTCAGAGCTAGTGGGTCACACGATCCTGCAGTATTGTTCTCTCCCCACAGGGTTAACATATATTGGTGTGTAGGGCACCCCTTTCCCTCATTTCTGCCCCTGTGTGTAGTTACTAACTAGCAGGGACAGTTTCTGTGGGGCTCACACTACCATTGTCCCATTGGTCCTTGTATATCAGCCGTACTTATATCTATGTGTGATACCAATGATAATCTTTGCTACTGTTTTGCCTCCCAATCCATTATTGATGCATGGTTTACAGTGAGCTAGAGATCACACACATTTTATTGCCTCCAATGGATGTATATATTTTATATAGCGCTCCAGTAACGTCATCCACTACAGCTAGCCTTCACTGCCTTAAACCATAGGCATTGACTGTGTGCTATCTGTTATTCATAGTGCTTTTGTTTATTTCTCCAGTGATTTGGACTAACAATCTGGCAAATTGACCTATTAGCACTCACTGTATTCAGTTCATTCCATTCACCATATTCCATTTTTAACCAACACTAATAAAGCATATTTAAATACTATTTCTAGGTTTGGTTCAGATTATTCCTGTGTTGTTGCTGTTTTACCAGGGTGACCTACCCCCTCAGACTTTGAGTGCATCAATAGGGCCTTATCTGTATGTATTGTGTCTTTACATCATACAGTGTTCTCTATGTTCCATACATACAGTGGCAAGAAATAAATACACATGTTAAAAAAGCTTTAAAAAAAATTAACAAGTTAAATAAAATACATTTCTTTAGTTCACTTACCATTACTTGACCCACTCACCGACTCCCGTTGAACAGCTTACTCTCGAACCAATCTACGCACAAGAACCCATAAAATAACAAACCATAAAATAATAAACATTAAAATTAAAATCCAAAACAATCCACGAGTCTTCTATTTGTAATCAATCTTCATCTGTATTCTTCTTTCTTCTATCTGCGGCTCTCTTCCGGGGTCTTCTTGTCTTTTACGGCCACGCCTTGGCCTTCTTCTTCTGTAGGAGGTCCTTCCTCCTCGGCGTCTTGCTTCAAAATGAGACGACATAGGCTTTTAAAGGCCTATGACGTCACATTTTCATCATGGTTCCCACGGCCCTGATTGGGCCGTGAAAACCATGTGTTTTGGCCGAGAAAAAAAAATGATGACGTCACTTAAAGGCAATGAAAGCACAGCCAATCAGAATGGCTTTGCTTCAATTGCCTTTAAGATGACGTCATTAAAAGAAACATGGCCGTCCTCACATGGTACGGTAGCCAATCAGAGCGTGGGAACTCCATCCCAACTCTGATTGGTATATCATGTGACAGAGGCTTGGTGGTGAACGGATGGGATGTCATTGAAAACCTGTTTAGTGAATAGCAATTGCTGGCAAAATAATTCGATTTTGGCTTGTCGGACGACATTTTTGCCTCAGACGACATTTTTTGTCGGACGACATTTTTGCCTCAGGCTGTTAAAGGTCTTTAAAAAGCCATTATAGTGCGATACTGCACTGTTATCATGATTTAGTGAATAGCAAAGCAGGCAGTATCGTGCTATAAGGGCATTTATCGTGCATTAAACTAGCGGTGCGCAAAGTGGGGTGCGTGACCCCCAGGGGGGGCGGGAGATTGTGCTGGGGGGGGCGCGGGCAGTTGCAGAGGCCCCGCGCTCTTCCCCCAGGCATTTAAATTAAATGCTGGGGGATCGCGTGAGGCCCCTGCAACTGTTTACTTACCGGGATTCAGGCGTCTGTGTTGCGTCACCATGGCAACGTGGCGTCAATAGATGCCAAGGCACTATGTGACCTGACGTCACACGCCCACGCAGCGTCATCTGATGTGGATGAAGGTAGGCAGGGGGGCGCGAGAGCCGGGGGCAGAGAGACAGGGGGGCGCAGCACAAAAAGTTTGCGCTCCCTTGCATTAAACCACTTATCACTGTTTAGTGAATTGGCTGCTTAATCCCTTACAGTGGAGCTGTCTTCTTCTTTATAGTAGGAAATGTTTATGACAGGTGGTACTGATTTGATGCTTTGTGTGTGCCATGATTGTTCGCATGTGGGGGGTTTAGGTATTTGGTTTGTCACCTTATTTTATCTTATGATACGCAATGAGGATGACGAATAGTGCTATAGGATACATTTGGTTATCTGAGATATTTATCAACCTTGTGTATTTCTTTATAACCTATTAACATAGTATGTGGTCTAACAATAATATTTTTCTAATCTCAATTTTTTCTGTTCTTCTTTATGTTGTCTTTTGGATTTAAGAGGTATTATTATGTATGTTTTGAGGCATTCTTATTGAGATCGTGCAGCATTCAGGATTTATTTATAATAATTTTGTTTTGAAAATATTCGGGTATTATTATGTTAAAATTATTGCATTTTCTGCGGAGCTCTTCTAGCAAGCAACCATCCTCCTCAGCAGCTCACTGGTGCCCCCAGATGCCTCTTTCTAATGTAAACAATTAAAAATTAGCTAGCCTCTCCTCAACAGTCAGATTTTCCATCCCCCTTTATTAATTTGGTGGCTCGCCTCTGCAATTTTGATGCCATCATGCTTCTGGTCAAGTCTTCAGCTCTAGCAATTTTGTCCAGAAGATCTCTCTGGTTACGTTCCTGGGCTGCTGATTCCTGTTCTAAGAACAGGCTACTATCGTGCCCCTTTTCAGTTGACACCTTGTTCGGGGAGACACATAATAGCTAAAGCTTCAGGGGGAAAGAGGACATTTTTTTTTAACTCAAGACAAGAGGTCAAGAAGCTTCAAAGGTCCTTATTTAGGGATTCTCCTTTCGAAACTCCAGAGCTTCCAGACCTGGTAGAACATTTCCCAGGCGTAATTTTCAGTTGCTCAATCATTACATACTGGGAACGGAACAGGCCTAAATATCCCCCTTTCTTTTGTATCCTTCATGGAAGTAATAACTAATGTGATATAGCTCCTTCTCTTAGCTTGGGTATGACAATAAAGTCCCATGTCAGTAATTTTTGTCCTACCTAGCTGGAGGAAGGATATGTTCATCCTTCCCCCCACTCCTTACAAAAATCTTGGCATTTTAATTTTCTCTACAATTTCAGAAAGAAGGATTACCTTTATGGCATTGAGGTGGGCTGCCTGTTAGTCACTTTTAAGCAGATCATGAGGGAAGAACCCCATCACTACCAGGGTTTTTCACACTCAGGTATATATTCACAGAGTGGAACTACTGCACGGGGGGTCTGGAGATACAGCTTCCATGGTGGTGGTGACGCGTCCCAGGAGGCAAGGGAGGTTAACGCATGGTACTTCCAGTTTGTACCATAGAGTCTGGGAAGCTTGCAGAGCTTGTTCCCACACCATGCAGGACCGAGGGTGGCAGTTCTGGCAATGCAGATGATGTCCCTTCCGGTCTCGTGGGATGCCGGAAAAGGTATGTAAAAAGGTAACCCTTTACCAACTGAACTAGGTTTCAGAAAGACTCTTTGCACAAGAAGCTGATCAAGCAAATCGAGCAAACAATACAGTAACTGCCTCTGAGATTCTTACTTTCCATGTAGTTACTCCCCGTAGCTAAGCCAATCTACCCCTCAATGTGGTTTGCTTGTCCTCTGACAACATTGTGTGTCTGATAATTCTGTTCTCAAACAGTGAAAGACTTTTGCTCTTGCAAAACATATGAAAATAATTGCATGCAATCATCAGCAGCTTGCATGGCCCATGATGTGGTATACTGGCTCTGCTATACTATACTGCCCTTGTAGGTCTGCTCTTAAGCAGCTAAGTGGTACTTATATATTTCAACTTTGAAGATTGCAACCTGCCTAGCCCGCAAGTGGTTTTCTGGTGTTACTAAATCTGGACTTTACCTGGTATGCTGCTTCCAAGCAGGAACCAGACAGCTGCTCATTAATCATGTCTGTTTCAATGACACAAACAGCAGAGCACAAGGAGCAATCACAGCTGGATTCCCCAGCTGTTAAACCTAAGAAAACAACTGCAAACTCCAGGTATTGTGCTATTTGTGAAGTTAAGATACCAGCATTTCACCCCAAAAGACTGTGTGCTGCTTGTATTACTAAAATTACAGAGGAAGATACCCCTTCTCCTTTACATGAATTTATGGGTTGGATGAAATCCTCACTCATGCAATCCTTTGAGAATCTAGAATCCCAGTGTAAACTCAAATTTACCAGATCTCAGGTTTCGGTGGATGGTGAGGGTAGGTATATTTATATATCTATATATTATAAAGTTATATTTGACTTCCAAGATCTACCAACCCTGGCTAATGCTGAGGATTGATCCTCTTTTGACAAAGTGGAATTCCAGGAAGATTAAGGATTATTCCGAATAGAAACAATTGAGAAATTAATCAAATGCATGCAAATCATGCTAAAAATTGAAGACCCCAAGGAACAACTGGGGGTCTAAAATCAAGCATTCCTGGGTCCGAGGAAGGTAACTAGATATTTTCCAGTCCACAAATCAATTCAAGATATCATAAATCAGAATGGAAGATAACAAAAAAACATAGCGTAACAATGAGGCATTTTCAGAGAATGTATCCATTCAAGAGGAAGACTGCAGATCACGGAGTCTCCCTCCTCAGGTTGACGCAGAAGCACACGTCCATTCCCTTAGAAGATGGATCTTCTTTTAATGATCCAATGGGAATTGACGGTATTGACGGTACACTACAGAAGCAATACACTTCTCTGGGCACATCGATGAAATCAGTAAGTGCTGTAGCCACTATACCTGAACAGTAAAAATTTGGAAGACTGTATTGAATCAGGCAATTCCAAAAATACGCTATTAAAGGACATTTCAAGTTAAAGACGCCATGGATTTCCTGTGTGATGCATCCATTGATGTCATGTGACTCACAGCATGGGCCTCAACACTTTCCGTAGTCGTCAGAAGAGCACTTTGGTTAAAACTATGGGCAGCAGATAATTCTTCCAATCAAAATTAGTGTCACTGCCTTATACAGGTCCTCAAATCCCCCCCAAAAAAGACACCAGAGTCTACAGACCAGGGAGGCCTTTTACTTCAAACAGATGGACCACTTCAACAGTCTCAGCGTCCACCTGGGGGAGGACCCAACATCAACTTCAAACAACGGAGACCAAAAAATGTGGAACTCCTGAAGTTTTAAGGACCCAAGTGAGAAACTTTATAATAGTTAGAGGCAGACTGGCAGAGTTTCTTGAACCGTTGGTCCATACGACGGATTACTCCATTATATATGACCCCAAATTATAAGAGACGGTTATATGTAGATCTATTCACTGACCCAGGCGAGTTCTTTCAGAAATCCTGCCGACCAAAAGATCCATTAAAGGCCAGCGAACTGAATCAGGCTATTCAAAATCTCGGGATCAACGCAGCCATTCAAGTGGTATATCTTGAGAAGCACAATCAAGAGTTCAATTTGATACTCTTTCTGGTCCCTGAGGCATAAGGAGAACAAAGAGCAGTGTTAGACCTCAAACAGGTCAATCGCTACTTAAAAATCTGTTATTTCAAGATGGAATCCTTGAAAGCAGTCAAGGTAGCGCTGTAGCAAGGTGATTACTTGGCATCAATCGACCGAAGACATGCATTTTTACCTATACCAATTTGCCATGCTGATAAAACATTTCATACTTTTTGCGTAGGAGAGAAGCACTTCCCGTTCAAAGCCTTATCATTCAGATTGGCAACAGCATCTCAAACATTTACCAAGGTAATGGCGGTAATTACAGCAAAGCTTCACCACAACTAAATATTCATCATGCCATATCTAGACGATTGGCTGATCAAATCTTGTTCAGAACACCTGGCACAATACATGTCCAGAGTGTCTGCAGAGAACTTGAAGACTACGGCTGGATCATAAATATGGAATAAGATGGTTTTGGCTCAGATGATTCAGTTTCTTTGGGTCCTGTTCAATACCCAACAGGGAATCATTTCCTTATCCCCAGTAAAAGTGGTCAAAATTATTGGAAAGGTGTTTTCTTTCCTAAAGATAAAACGTCCATCTTGCGTATAGTTTATGCAACCTAATAGGCCTTCTAAACTTGGTCATAGACATAGTTCAATGAGCCAGATTTAATCTCAGATGGCTACAGGTAAACTTCATTCAATGTGCAAGGACCAAGTTTCCAACAACACGAGACAGAATTCCATTGTTGGCACCTACAAGACGAAGTCTTTCTATGTGGCTGAAACCAAAGAACATTTACAAAGGAATGTCTATGATTCCACATGCATGGAGTATACATACAACCGATGTCAGTTTAACAGGATGGAGGGCTTTCTGAGGAAACAGATCGTCCCAAGGGCGATGGTCATCTAAAGAGACCAAGTTACCCAACAACATCGTAGAAATACACCTAGTATTCCACGCAATTAAAAAAATGTGTTCAGTCCTACTGGACTTTCCACTCAGAATTTTTTGGGACAATATCACAGCAGTTACTTATACCAACGGACAAGGGGGCACATAAAGTATACAAGCCCTCACAGAGGTCTCAAATATCCTGATAAAGGAAGGACAGGCAGTTCCCCATCTTTCAGCAACTTACATTTCAGGAGATGAAAATATAAAGGCAGTTTTCTTGAGCAGACAAACTGTCCTAGCATGGGAATGGGAGTTGTCTCCTCAATTATCTGTGGACATAGTATAGCAATCGGTCCTCCCATCAATTGACTTGATGGCTTCCAGAACAAACAAAAAGATGGCTCACTTCAGCTCCAGGTGGCAGAAACAAGAAGCCACTGTTTGTGCAAGTAACAATAATTACATATATGGGTGGGTGCGTTTCATCGACGATATCTTCTTAATTTGGTCAGGTACAGAGCAGGAGGCCCTAGATCTCATCACTGATTTGAATGTGGCCAAGGAGACCATTGGTTTCACTTTTCCGATTGATAATCATTCCATTAACTTTTTAGATACCACAGTCTTCATTAAGGGAAATACCTTAGAGACGGATTTATATATCAAGGATACAGACAGAAACAATTTGCTTCTCTACTCTAGTTACCACCCACCGGGCACTGTTAAGGGCTTACCCTACAGCCAATTTCTTAGGGTTAGGTGGTTCATAAGCAGTCCTCCACTAGTTCCTGAACACCTTGATGAGATGCAACTTAAATTCTCACATAGACCCAACCACTGTTATCAGAGCTGAGACAGAGGGCAGAGGGCCATACGAGAACTAGTCTTTTACAGAAACGCACTAATGTGGTTAACGGTAGACCATACTCTATTCCCTTTGTGTCCACTTATGGGACGTGGAGTAGTAAGATTAAAAAGACATTTCGCAATCATTAGCAGATTTTAAGCTCTGATGACGCCTTAGTACCTACCCTTACTGATAAACCATTGTTTTCATATAAAAGGGGTCGAAACCTCAGGGACCATCTGGTGAGAGCTGACTTAGGAGGAAAGAATAAGAAACAAACTTTTCTAGGCACTCCTAAACACGGGTCATACAGGTGCTGTAAATGCAGTCAATGCAATAGTATGCAGGAGGGTAATCTCTTTTGTCACCCTAAAACAGGTAAAAAAAAATTTCATCACAAATTACTACATATGCTTATCCCGGAATGTAATATATCTCATTAAGTGTCCATGTGGCTCTGGGTATGTGGGTGAGACCATACAACACGTCAAAGATCGGATTAAACAGCACAAAGATGCAATACAGAGACAAGATGTAGAGGCACCGGTAGCACACACTTCACACAAACATGGCATAGTATCAGACAACTACGCTATCAAGTTGCTGATAGTGTGGAAAAGGGGGGAAGACGTGGCAACCTCAAAAGATTATTACAACAGAAAGAGCCAAATGGATCAGGACATTAGGCACTGGCCCCTGGAGCAATTAATAAGGAGTTGGACCTGGGGTGTTTTTGATCAGGATTCCCTAGGTCACTCATACTACCAGCATTTACCTTCAATGCAGTTCATATGTCCCTTACCTGCATACTACCAGTATTAATCTCTTTCCCATATATGTTTTGGTTACTGCCTACTATGGTCTTTTTTTGAACTTTGACTGATACATCGCAGGGTGCTATGAAAATTTGATAAATATGGCTTGTGTTTCTTTAATGAGAGCATTAGAGGGTCTCTGGAGAATAACATATACATTATTTATTAGTAGGTAGACGCAACCTAGCATCACTGCGCTTTGATATCCCCCTGACTGTGTCCAGATGATGACGGAGCCTGCGCGCATGCCCAATCAGAAGTGAGGACACAATATGCAAATTTGGCTGCCCATGACAACACGTGCACACACGCAGAATGGGTGTCTACATCGCAGACGTGGCATGTTGTTGTCGTCATGATCGCACAACCCTCATTTGGGCATGCCAGATGACGTCAGGGATGTCAGGAACTTCTCCCACGCACCAAGTTTCAGCTCTAGGATTGGATGAGCTGTTTCCCTCCTCCTCCATATGGCGCAATCAGCTGGCATGTTTAAATAATTGCCTTATTCAATCACCTGACACTGGGATCATCACAGACCACTCCATGAGAGCCACGGACGCTAACTCCAGCAGAGGATTCGTATTGTTCTATTTTTGTCTTGTTTACTTATCTCTGCATCCTGATAACTGTCTCATGTTCATCATTATGCTCAATCTATACACAGTGAAGTTTTTGCTACCATTTAGTGATTAGTTAGTTACTTTGATGCATAGGATTTTGCAATGTTGTTAGCCTATTTACACAGCTATGCTTAGTTACTTTTAAGTTACTGTATATGTTCTTGCATCTATAGGACAAGCTCACTGTGATTACCTAGACTAGGTCTATTAGGTCCATTTATTAATACTTACCTTATTGAGAGGTTTTTGGTTGGAGGTGTGTAAATTAGGGAAGTACCATAGGCTGCTTCAGTCTGTGGGAACGGGCATGATTAAGAGGCATCTGTGGCTTCGAAACGTGGCCCCCCTATATTTTTATCACCTTGGTCTTTACGTGTATTGTACGTTGTTTTTCCTTTTTCTTGTTGTCTTTTAGTGTTTCATTCCCTTGTTTCCCCTCCACGCCGCCTCCTCCCTGCGTTTGGTTTTGCTCCATGAGATGTACTCTCCAGACCCTGTATTAGGGCTGACTTTGTACCTGCTATTATTTTCAATACATCCTTGACTTTTTCATTTTACATTCTGTCTGTTTTTCTTCTTAAATTGTGTGCTGGGGACCCCTGTATATATAACTGATTCCCTTGGGGTTAGAGGTTACTCCCTGTTCTCGTGCACCTTATCATTAGTTTTATAACTTTGCTTGGTTGTGGAGTGCTACCTAGCACACATACTTTTTTTTTTTTTAAACAATAATTACATTTATTTAGTGTTATTTAGGCCTATTTTGTTACCAGCAGAAAACTCATATGCTTTATATAGCTGTATGTGAGTATATAAACTATATATGTGCGTGTATGTATATACAGTATACACCTAACATAAATTACTGTGTGTGTGTGTGTGTGTGTGTGT
>WSYH01019423.1:0-10129 GCA_036426205.1 Ascaphus truei | reverse complement strand
GGTAAAAGTCACTGCCAGATAGCTGGAAAATACTGGCTAGTCTCCCCAATGTCCTGTGTACACTCTTACTACTCCAAAAACCACGCCCTACGCGTTTCTCCTTTCGGCTTCGTCAGGGGCTGATCTCACTAAGTGTCCCTATTCCTGTATAGATATACCCTCCTCCATTACGTGATTGGCTATCCAGCTAATTCGAAATTACATAGAACACCTCTCAATTGAAATTGTTAATTACATTGTACAGATAAAAGTTTTTTGTTGAGGTTGTTAATTTGGTTATTATTGTCCTAAATGCAAATGCATTTGAGGTATAATGCCAACTGAATAATAAAGCAATTCTGCGTTCATCTATATCCTCTTGTTGTCATTACAATTATCCATAAACTTCTCAATTCGAACTTAATAAGGGGCAATGGATATTGAGTATATTTAATTGACCATCTATGTCGTTCAATTTAAATGGACTCACTATAGTTGAATAAATTCTTATTTTAATAATACCTCCAATAAAGAGGCTATATATTTGTATAACATATAACGTTCTTATACTGTATATTGGACAGTTTTGCACACATATTACTAAATGGGATATATTATTCCTCTTATTTCCAATATATTACTCATAGGGGGGTGATGTAAATTTAAACCTCGTTACAATAGCTGTAACGACTGCACATTGTAATGGCATTTCCAATAGGATAATATAAACGTACATTCATTCATTAATTAAATACCTTTGGTTACTTCATTTATGCCCAATGTGTTTGATCGGAACCAGACCTTAATACAACAACAGTTTTTTACATATATGTTGACATAATGATGACATATGTAATGTAACAAAATCTATAAATGGTTACATAGTTGCCAGCTAGTGATATGCAATTAAATTTATTACATGACATATAACGAGGAGATATTCTATTCAGGTCAATACATATACGAAACATGTCTTGCTAATACATAGAGAGACCTTTCACACAAGCTTGAAGTTATATTTTACAAAAGTTGCTTAACCCATCTTGATCATTGTATGATTACATACCAAAAGAAAAAGGCTAGGCTCTGGGAGCGATAAGTCGGTTGTAACATCAAATTATTGGAAAGTAATCCAACTGAGATGGTTCCAGATGAATTGTTAGGATATGAATAGAGGTCTTTAAAGATGGCATCATTGAGCAAGAGTGAGTGGGAATTTTCTGTATATAGAATCGCCCAGAATTCCCTATTTATTATTTGCCAAGGCTCCACAGGATCCTATACTCCACCCACCAGGATCCCACCAGTCGCCCATATGTCCGGGAATTAAGGCCCTCACACCCGAATTTATCTGGTTTACATATTTCATCCAACTCCTAAAGGAACCGTGTAAAGGTAATTTGAAATCCCATATCTAAGGACACAATGAAGGTCTCAATATTACAAGACATAGTTGGTAAGGATAGCTTACTGTCTTAGTAAAGTGGATGTGTGTTACTCTAACAGTAATCGACCATTTACAAACGGGTACGCTTGGCTTGTTAGTAAATAATTTGACGAACATGAAATTTTGGAATCATCACAGTATAGATTTCAGTGTGGACTGCATCGTTTGCCAATACTTGGCTTGGTCTAATACCATCTGGAATAGACAAGTTCTGATCATCCAGGTGAGGGCCAACTGCCATCGGGGTACCAGTTGCGCCAAATTAGTGCAAAATCTTTAGGGTGTATGTGTGCGAGGAACCGAATATATTGGTCCAATCACAGTTTGGCGGCAAACTGGTACGTTCGGCAAGCTCGTTACCTAGATTGCATCCTCCTCCTGATTGGGAGCCGGTATGAAGTTATGTTATGATTTTTAGAGAAGTGTTTAGCACGATTAAAAAATTACCATAAATCTGAAGTTCACTCGAAGTACGTATCAAACAGATCGAATTCCTAAGATCTATTCATATACATGAGATGGACAGATCGAACAAAAACATTAGCAAGGAGTGTTGACACCAATAACGTTTTCTATTGGGGTAATAGCGGACCTTCGAAAATAAAAATGGATAAAATACATTATCAGACTCCCATTGGGGTCAGATTGCAAAGGATTGACGTAATTGCTCTAAAATCAGCATGTATTTGACGTAACAGCGCAAGATCTAATGGTTAAGGTGTGATGAAAGTAAACTATAAAACAGATATAGTAGAGGATCATATAAAGAAGATTTCTTTGAGGATAGGGTCCCGAACTAATACAATATAAGACTAAAGAGTCAATGAGGGACTGAGGTAAGACCATCAATTCCATTTGTACACACAATATATAGCTTGCTAGTGACATCAGGGAGGATTGTTCACAAAAAAACAACCTGGGGCTTTTACACAAAGAACCCAATGTTACAGGATTCTACAAGCATCTTAACCCAGAGATTATCGTTACTAGGCAAGTAATCTAAAACAACGAGTTAGCCCCAGTTGTCTAAAGAAGGAAGGACAACCGGGTCACTGGAGGGGGGTAACGTCGGGGTTGTTGGTGGTGGGGGTTGTTTGTTGGTTTTTTTTGTGTTTTGTTATTTTTTTTGTGTCTTGATTTGTTGTTTTTATTTTGGTTTTTTTTTGTTATCTTTTGTTGGTGGGGTTATTAGTTAGTTATTATTGTGTGGTTTTGTTGGACCGGGTTTTTTTTTTTTTCTTTTTGTATGTTTTGGGTTTTTTTTCTTTGTTTTTGTTTTTTCTTTTTTTTCGTTTTTTTTGTTTTTATTTTTTTTTTTTTTGGTTTATTCCTGTTATTTTTTTGCGTCGAACTTTTGTGTTTTTTCTTTTTTTCTGCGTTTTTCTTGTTGGCTTTTTTTTTTTGTTTTTTGGTTGGGGTGGTTTTTGTTTTTTTTTGGTTTTGTTGTTTGCTGGTTGTTTTTGCCCACCCCCCCCCCCCCCCCCCCACACCCCCCCCCCCCCCCCCCCCCCCCCCCCCCCCCCCCCACCCCACCCCCCCCCCCCCCACCACCCCCCCCACACCCCCCACCCAACCCCCCACCCCCCACCCACAACCACACCCCCACCCCCCCCCCCACCCCCCCCCAACACCCCCCCCACCCCCCCCCCCCCCCCCCCACCCCCCCCCCCCCCCCCCCCCCCCCCCACCCCACCCCCCCCACCCCCCCCGCCCCGAAAACCCACCCGCCGCCCCCGCTCCCCCCCCCCCCCCCCCCGCCCCCCCCCCCCCCCCCCCCCCCCCCTCACCCACCCCCCCCCCCCCCCCCGCCAAACAACCCCCCCCCCCCACCCCCCCCCCCCCCCCCCCCCCCCCCCCCCCCCCCCCCCCCCCCCCGACCCCCCCCCCCCCCGCCCCCCCCCCGCACCGCCCGACCCCCCCCCCCACCCCCCCCCCCCCCCACCCCCCCCCCCCCCCCTGGCCACTTATATGAAAACACAGGTTTTTTAAATGCCAAAAGTGTGTAAAAGGTGCAAACTCCATCCCAATTCCCTAAAGAGTTACAAATCGATTAGTCAGCAGAGTCACAAATGACACTTATGACATAAAAGACATATCGATTGTAACCGCAAGTTTTTGTAGTGTATTTGTGCAATGCCTTGCAACAAACAATACACTCGGGAGAAGGAGAGAAGAACAACGAGAAAACTGAAAATCCGCATAGCGAAACATGTAAGAAACATAAAAAGGGCCTACATCAAAACACAGTGTGTCAAACACTTCAAGGACTTCCATGGCCAGGACCCTAAAGTCTAAAATTGTAGGTCTTGAGAAATTAGACCAACAGCTGGAGAGGGGGTAACCCTGTGAATAAGATTACAAGACAGAAACATACTGGATATCTACCCTCAAAACATTACTCCGCTAGGTCTCAATATTGACATAGACTTTTGGGATCTTTCCTAAGAGATTAAACAATATCCGGGTCAAGATAATATCTGTGTTAAATATATATCTTACATTGAGTTCAGTAAATCAGTAATACACACAGTTGGATTAGAGCATGATAACGTTATCCTCCCCTAACCTATGGAAAGAAAATTTTTATTTTGTAGTATATCAACATGATCAAGATGGGTTAAGCAACTTTTGTAAAATATAACTTCAAGCTTGTGTGAAAGGTCTCTATGTATTAGCAAGACATGTTTCGTATATGTATTGACCTGAATAGAATATCTCCTCGTTATTGTCATGTAATAAATTAATTGCATATCCTAGCTGGCAAATATGTAACCATTTATAGATTGTTGTTACATTACATATGTCATCATTATGTCAACATATATGTAAAAAACTGTTTGTTGTATTAAGGTCTGGTTCCGATCAAACACATTGGGCATAAATGAAGTAACCCAAAGGTATTTAATTATGAATGAATGTACGTTTTATATTATCCTATTGAAATGCCATTACAATGTTGCAGTTTACAGCTATTGTAACGAGGTTTAAATTTACATCACCCCCCTTGAGTATTATTGGAAATAAGAGGAATAATATATCCCATTTAGTAATATTGTGCAAAAACTGTCCAATAACAGTATAAGAACGTTATATGTTATACAATATATAGCCTCTTTATGGAGGTATTATAAAATAAGAATTTATTCAAACTATAGTGAGTCCATTTAAATTGAACGACATAGATGGTCAATTAAATATACTCAATATCCATTGCCCCTTATAAGTTCGAATTGAGAAGTTTATGGATAATTGTAATGACAACAAGAGGATATAGATGAACGCAGAATTGCTTTATTATTCAGTTGGCATTATACCTCAAATGCATTTGCATTAGGACAATAATAACCAAATTAACAACCTCAACAAAAAACTTTTATCTGTAACAATGTAATTACAATTTCAATTGAGAGGTGTTCTATGTAATTTCGAATTAGCTGGATAGCACATCACGTAATGGAGGAGGGTATATCTATACAGGAATAGGACACTTAGTGAGTCAGCCCTGAGAAGCTAAAGGAGAAACGCGTAGGGCGTGGTTTTTGGAGTAGTAGAGAGTGTACACAGGACATTGGGGAGACTAGCCAGTATTTCCAGCTATCTGGCAGTGACTTTTACCGTTGTACCTGTTCGGTACAAGTCTGTAATCATTGGGAGAAAGACGCAGACACAACAGAACCGGGAGACTTGGGGACGCAATCTCGCGAGGAAGACGTGATGTCATCACGCCGCCCTGCAGGCGGAAGCCAGGGAGGAGAGGAGCAGTGAATGAAGCGGGGGCTCTGCAAACAAGCACACCGGTTAGCGATCGAGGGGAAAAACGCCACAACACAACCCTGGAAGTAGTAGCGTGAGTACCACCAGCACATAGGTGCAGCTACAGATACAAGGCCCCCACCACGGGTTTTTTTTTTGCAACAATTCAAAGTACCCCCTGACCCGCCTAAGAGGCTCTGGACATTATTGGAGTGACTAAACGAGAGGACTCCATACCCTGGAAGTTTGGCAAGACCATTACATATGGTTATAAGGACATTGTTAAGGAGTTTACTGGAGCTGTGTATAGTCCACGGATACTTACCCCTGATGAGTGTGAGAAGCTCTAAATTCTCAAACGCTTTTACCCAAACTCACAAAGTGTGAGTATTTACTTATTGCTTTTTATTAAATTTATATAAACTGTGTTAACTATGTATGTGTCCCACTTCTCTTCTATATGTGACATTTCATACGAGGATACGGTGCCTGTAGATGAGTTGCTGCTGTTGGCGGTCCAGATCATCATTCATTGTTCCTGATCCCAGAGTGGATACAAGGGCTTGATTTTTTCTACCTGTGTAAGTGCATACGTACTTCTGGGAGACTAATTATCTGAACGTATTACCCTATGTTTGTTTTTCTTGTTTTCATTGCGCCTAGGTCATTCTTGTTTGGATATCCCTTTATACCAGCCCTGGAGCGGTAGACCTTTCTGGCTGCAGACCTTAATCAGGGAAAGTTAGATTGTGAGTGTAGTTACCCTCCTATATAGTGGGTAAATATCATTATCAGTTCTTATGTGATGCGTCATTGTAGTTCTCTGTGTTTAGTATATATATATATATATAGTATGTTTATAATATATATAATATATTATATATATATATATACACATACACATACCCCCACACACACACACACACACCAAACACACACTCTTTTGTCACCCTCCCCATCCGTTGTGCCAAAACCTGGAATCTACGATGGGTTCTCACACGTGGCACCCACTTTATAGGTGTGACATCTCCTTTTATAAATTCATGTTCCAGCTTTTGACATTTTTAATGAAAGTTGTTGTGTATAACATTTAAATGGCCAGACCAAAATCTCGACCTTGCAAAAAACATAAATAGAGTTTAAAGGAGTTTACTTTGCTGTAGTATATCTTTTTTATATATAATGCTGCATCGTGTAACTATAATCAGTTGCGCTTGTGGTGATGGGAATCTCAAACCACACCATTTCAGCATGCAAAAAAAAAAAAAAATCCCAATTGGAGACTTTGATATATGCAGTATGTTCTAGAACGGACAAAGCAAGCACGGACTGCCAAAAATGAAATCTTAAAGGAACTTGATCATTTTCTTCTATTTTAAACCTTTTCTGAACCTGCTCTAACTCTAGACACAAAATGTAGCAGGTCATCTTCATAGCCTCAAAACAAAATAATGACTCTTATGTGGGGAAAAATCAGTGTGTAAAAAAAATCAGAATTCTAATTAACTTTATTTCTTTCCTAGGGTGTATTCACTACAATGCATGGCCATTGTCTGTTGTAAAGGCCATTCAAAGTCCTTAACAATCAACACAATCAATAATGACATTACACGTTAGTGAAGAACCCATGACTATTCTTGTATTTTTCAATCTGTTGACAGTGCTCTTTAGAATTAGAGTGGCGCTAGAAGCCCATAAGAAAGAGGATACAATTTTGGTCCCTCCATGTTGTTGTGTCAAGAGAGCTGATACATTTGGGAAAGCATTAAGGAATTGGATGAGTTCCTGGTGCGGGACTTAACAAATGGGGCAGGGCATTGAAATCCAGTTGTACTGACAAAAGACACTAATGAAGGGGAGGCCACTGTAGCCCTCAAGGGCCACCAACAGGTCCGATTTCAGGATATCCATGCTTCAGCAACAGGTGGCTGTCATTGAGACCACTGAGCCACCTGTGCTGAAGCAGGGATATCCCTAATACCTATGGTGGCCTTGAGAAACTGGAGTTGGCCGAGATTCTCGCCCTACAACTTTAAAAAAATAGTGTACATTTAAAAAAGATCCTCTAATTTAGTACACAACACAAAATAAAGCAAATTATGGCAATTTCACTTGAGTGCTTGGGGGCCAATGCAACATTTTGGCCCATATGGCAACTCAAGGGGTTAGTTGAATTTGTCAGAAAGACCTTGTCTATCTTTTTTTCCTTTCCTTTGCAGTTTTCTTTTCCACAGCTTCCACCTTCTCTCTGGCTTTTAAATAACTTTTTCTTCATTCTCGCTTTGCGTGATCACATTGCCTTAAGGCTTGAATTGCACCATAGAGACGCGCGACAGCAGGATGGGTGTGGTGCGCGAGTAGTCAGTTCAAACTGATTCCTCGGCGTGACGGGCACGTCACGTGAGCTGTTCACCCAATAGGCAAACCTGCCCATGAGTCACAGACACGTCCCCCCACGGTGCATCTCCTTGTCCACATCTTAAGCTCCCGCTTGACGCGGTGACGTCACTCACGCGCACACTCCTCGAGGTATTCTGCCGCATGGACGCAGCCTTACCTTCTCTCTCCTCGTCACCGTTTGCAGTTTGAAAGTCGAAACCCACATAACAGCGGTTGACAAATCACCAAAAAATTATCTACTCGCCACCTGCGTACCAAACGTGTGCTGCGCTTGGGCCAATATTTTACTCGCCCGGGGGGTTAAATCCACTCGCGCGGTGCGGCAAATGTATAGGTTTTGTCGAACACTGCACATAACATTCCACAGCATGGGATATAACTTCATCTGCGGCACGAAAGTCGTCTAAGTGCTGCACTTTCCAGAGCAGCTTCTTCCCTAACGAATGTGCCCCCACAAACCTCTCATTAAATGTCAGGTGTAGGGCAGAAGTACTGGTTTCCTCACCAGCAAGGATTGTTGGTGCCAGTGGAAACAGACAATTGGAAATTTGTGCACTGCACACAAGTATGATATAAGGTATATGAGGACTTTGTGGAGTGAAACATGTACAATCTTGTAAAGTCGAGGAACACACATCTTATTTGTTCTAAGTGTTGCTAAAAGGCGTACAATTCAACTATTATCTGAGTTATTGGAAAATAAGGAAATTGTCTTTTTTAAAAGGCGTATTCTGTGTTTTATGGCTAACAAGTAAGTTTGTTTGTGGTGTCATATACGTGACTGTTGACGCATCAATCATTGTAATAATTGGTCTAGGACAGGTGTACATTTCCGGCAATAGAAACGTATAGATCTTAACTTTTCGTCGCTCTAAATTTTGTCCTGGAACAGATGCAGCCTTGTATGCGGTGCCAAGTAAATCCTTCTGACAAGCCACGTTGTCAGCAATGTAGTTTGCCAAGTGCTAAAACTCCTTGCAGAAAGCAAATGTGAGCCATGAATCCCCATAGTGATCAAACTTTTCACTTCTCTCCCCATGCAATGTCTGAAGGAGTAAATGGTCAGTCTTCCTAGATAGTGGCTCAACGAAAAATCCACTTAAATGCACACACTAGCACTTAGAGTAAACTTTAATGTGTTCTTAAACAAAATATATTACGATTGTAAGTGTGTAACAGTAATTAAGCAAATCAAAATATCAATGGCGAGAGAAATACCATAATCCCCATACAATAAACACTCGACAGATAATCATATGTCAGGTGGTAGGGAGTTAAGGTTAAATTCACGTGCGCTTACTTTGGAAAATCACCACAAGAACAGAGACAAAAGCTCAGTAAATTAACTTAAATACTGGTGATCTAAAGACTCTAAGGTCCCGCGATGATCGGGCAGTCACGGATCCGGTGTGGTCCTGACCCACAATACAGGCAACAATACCACAAGGTACGCTTCCTGTGCTTCTCCCTGTTTCTGACATCTGATGTTGACCCACGGCTCATACTCTCAATCTGGAGGGAGACGGAGAAATTGAAAAACTTGTGGCCAACTGAGTCGTTGGCTCCTCAACCGCACTTCCAGCGGCCAACCTTGCATTCTGGTATGGATCCATATGCAAGAGAAATTAACTCCTCAGTCCTTACGGTTAGGCTCTTTTTAAAGTGCTCCGAGGGCCCTGGCCAAAAGGCCGCACTTGAGCGTCAATTATTCCAGCTGGTCTCAGCCGCGAAGGGTACGAAACCAATGTGGCCTATTGGCTAGTACCATGCGAGTTTCCCTGGCGAACCACAGAAGAGAAGCTGAAGGCAGATGATACATGTCCAGCAGGAGCGTCAAACACCCAATTTTGAACTTACAGATTGAAAGCAGGGGAGTCACTGATCAGGGGCATTCCCCCTTCCCAGCACAGTGCCGCTCGGCTGAGAAGATAAATGATATAGGCCACACCGGAATGTGGCGTGGTACAACCATGGACGGTTTGTAAATTCAAATTGGATAGGAGCATTGACTTAAGTGAATCTCCTGATCCTAGGGTCCCTCCCTTTACCATAGAGTTATCGGACTCACAAGGGTCTCCTGATCGCAGAGATACGGACGAGAAGCGGTTTTATTGGAACCCCGCATCTTGCAGCCTTAGTCCGACTGATGTGGGCCCAAAGTGGGGTAACTAAGTTCTGCACCGCTCTCCACACATCGTGCCAGTTGATGGGTAGGCGAGGCGGTTTGCCTCAAGGACCCAAGGATTGTCTCTGCAGGGTAACGGCTCGTCCTACTCAGTGTGGTCCCTGTTTTGGGCTGGGCAAATGGAACGATGCTGTCTCGAAGGAAAACGTACCTGCAGGGTCTAGAGGGAACTATAAAGAAACCGACCTGAGCCGAGGGAAGAGTGGAGTCTAAGTGAGGTCAGGGTGGCAGTCAGAGTTTGTGTAGTTGGGTGAGAATGCAGAGGTAGCAGGAAGGTAGGAAAACACAGGGGGCGAGGCAGGAGACATGGTCTGGTAACGAGGAAGGCAAAAGGTAATTGCGTTTCACGTACATCGACGTGCTAG
>WSYH01019422.1:0-10129 GCA_036426205.1 Ascaphus truei | reverse complement strand
ATGCTTTTTGCCTACAAACAGTCTAAACAACTTGAAAAAAAAAAAAAGGTCCCGTGCTGGGCGCCACATCAAGGTCCCGTTCCGGGCGCTACATCAAAGTCCCATGCTGGGCGCCACAGCCGGATCCCGTGCCGGGCGCCACATAAAGGTCACGTGCTGGGCACCACATCAAGGTCCCATGCTGGGTGCCACATCAAGGTCCCGTGCCGGGCGCCACAGCCGGGTCCCGTGCCGGGCGTCACATCAAGGTCCCGTGCCGGGCGCCACATCAAGGTCCCGTGCCGAGCGCCACATCAAGGTCCCGTGCCGGGCGCCACATCAAGGTCCCGTGCCGGGCGCCACAGCCGGGTCCCGTGCCGGGCACCACATCAAGGTCCCGTGCCAGGCGCCACAGCCGGGTCCCGTGCCGGGCGCCACATCAAGGTCCCGTGCCGGGCGCCACATCAAGGTCCCGTGCCGGGCGCCACATCAAGGTCCCGTGCTGGGCACCACATCAAGGTCCCGTGCCGGGCGCCACAGCCGGGTCCCGTGCCGGGCGCCACAGCCGGGTCCCGTGCCGGGCACCACAGCCGGGTCCCGTGCCGGGCGCCACATCAAGGTCCCGTGCCGGGCACCACATCAAGGTCCTGTGCCAGGCGCCACATCCAGGTCCCGTGCCGGGCACCACATCAAGGTTACGTGCCGGGCGCCACATCAAGGTCCCGTGCTGGGCGCCACATCAAGGTCCCATGCCGGGCACCACATCAAGGTCCCGTGCCGGGCACCACATCAAGGTCCCGTGCCGGGCGCCACATCAAGGTCCTGTGCCGGGCGCCACATCAAGGTCCCATGCTGGGCGCCACATCCAGGTCCGGTGCCGGGCACCACATCAAGGTCCCGTGCCGGGCGCCACATCCAGGTCCCGTGCCAGGCACCACATCAAGGTTCCGTGCCGGGCGCCACATCCAGGTCCCGTGCCGGGCGCCACATCAAGGTCCCGTGCCGGGCGCCACAGCCGGGTCCCGTGCCAGGCGCCACAACTGGGTCCCGTGCCGGGCGCCACATCAAGGTCCCGTGCCGGGCATCACATCAAGGTCGCGTGCCGGGCGCCACATCCAGGTCCCGTGCCGGGCACCACATCAAGGTCATGTGCCGGGCGCCACATCAAGGTCCCGTGCCGGGCGCCACATCAAGGTCCCGTGCCGGGCGCCACATCAAGGTCCCGTGCCGGGCACCACATCCAGGTCCCTTGCCGGGCACCACATCAAGGTCCCGTGCCGGGCTCCACATCCAGGTCCCGTGCCGGGCACCACATCAAGGTCACGTGCCGGGCGCCACATCAAGGTCCCGTGCCGGGCACCACATCAAGGTCCCATGCCGGGCACCACATCAAGGTCCTTTGCCGGGCGCCACATCAAGGTCCTGAGAGAGCAGAGATTGTCTTTGACTCTCACAACAGTCTTGAGCCTGTCAGAAGAAACAGCAGAGCTGCTTACAAGACACAGGGAAAACTTCTAAACCTGTATGCTGACCAACCCTGGAGACAAGGGAGCTGAAGCAGGAACAGTGAAGTTTTTCCCTCCAAACCACAAGGAACAGATAAGACTTTCATTCTTAAAAGACTGCTTATATCTGCTTATTGCATGCTATGTGTTTGGGGCTGCGAGAACTGCTTGACTAAGGGAGATGTGAATTATTGCATAGTGTTTCACTAGAAATACTCCCAAGTGAATACAGGCAGTCCTTGTTTTACAACGCTTCGCTTTACAACGAATGGCTTATCCAACGCTATGCAATGCATACCTATGTTTATTTTTACAATGCCAAAATGGCTTATCCAACGCTTTGCAAAGTTGTTTATGTGTATATAATATATATATCGTATAAATAATATTATATTATACTATATAATATATGATATTATTAAATTACATGATATATTATGTTATATTATATATATAATATCATATAGTATATTACAACTATTACTGATATGTGTGGTGCTGCATATCTTATTGCACTGGTAAGAAATATTTTGTGTATTTTAGCATTAAAAATGCCTTCAGGAACGGAACCTTTCATTTAAACAGGGTTCCTATGGGAAAACGTGTTTCGCTTTAAGACGTTTCGCTATCCAACGCCATTTTGAGTAACGCATTGTGTTGGATAACCGAGGACTGCCTGTAGAAGCTTTGTTCCCCCCCCTGTGTTTGGATGAATTTCCTGATGAAAAGGAAAAGGCACAATAAAGCCTTATTATAATTTCACATTATAAACGACTCCAAGTGTGTACCTCTGTGAACGTCCGTCTACATTTTGTGTCAGAAGTGGGATAAGAGGTGTCTTTGTAGTTAAAAAGGACCGGAGTTTTTATGTGAAATTTTTTGTTATGCTTTTTGCCTACAAACAGTCTAAACAACTTGAAAAAAAAAAAAACACCCTGTATGCTGACCAACCCGGAGACAGATTGGCTGAAGCAGGAACAGTGAGTTTTTCCCTCCAACCACAAGGAACAGATAAGCTTTCATTCTTAAAAGGCTGCTATTCTGCTTATTGCATGCTATGTGTGTTGGGGCTGCGAGAACTGCCTTGGACAAGGGAGTATAGTGAATATAATTGCATATGTGTTCACTAAATACTTCCCAAAAGTGAATACAGGCGTCACTGTGGTTTTACCAACGCTATTCAAGCTTTGTTACACAACGGAATGGCTTATTCCAACGCTATTCATGCATAACCAGCTGGTTTATTTTTTACAATGCAAAAGGCTTATCCAACGCTTTGCAAAGTTGGTTTTTGTTGTATATATATTATACTGTATAAATAATATTATATTCTACTATTAATATATTATATATAGTATACTTACATGATATATTTATGTTATATTATATATATAATACAGTTATATACACTCTAAATGTATGTTGTGCGCATATCTTATTGCACTGAGTAAGAATATTTTGTGTATTTTTAGCATTAACAATGCCTTAAGGAACGGAACCTTTCATTTAAACAGGGTTCCTATGGGAAACACGTTGTTTCGCTTTAAGACGTTTCGCTCACAACTCCATTTTGAGTAACGCCTTGTAGTTGGATAACGAGGACTGCCTGTAGAAGCATTTGGTTCCCGCCCCCTGTTGTTTGGATGAATTTCCTGATGAAAAGAAAAGGCAAATAAGCCTTGATTATATTTCCTATAAACGACTCCAAGTTGTGTACTACCTCTGGGTGAACGTCCGCATCTTCATCAATGTGTTTCAGAAGTGGGATGATACGAGGTGTCTTTGTAGGTTAAAAGGACCCGGTTTTTCTGTGAATTTTTGTTATGCTTTTGCTACCAACCAGTCTAAACAACTTGAAAAAAAAAAAAGGTCCGTGGCTGGGCGCCAAATCAAGGTCCCCGTTCGGGCGCTACAGGTCAAAGTCCCATTGCTGGGCGCGCAACAGCCGGATCCCGTGCCGGGCCGCCACATAAAGGTCACGTGCTGGGCACCACATCACGGTCCCATGTGGGTGCCACTCAAGGTCCGTGACGGGGCCCACAGGCCGGTGGTCCCTGCCGGCGTCACATCAAGGGTCCCGTGCCGGCGACCCATCAAGGGTCCCTTGCCGAGACGCCACATCAATTTCCCCGTGCCGGGCGCACATCAAGGTTCACCGTGCGCGGCTCACAGCCGGGTCCCGTGCGCGGTCCAACACCATCACAGGTTCCCGGCCAGGCGCGCACAGCTGCCGGCGCTCCCGTGGGGCACAAAGCGCGGCGGGCCACATCAAGTTCCCGTGTGCGTGCACCACATCAATGTTCCGCTGTTCGGCGTCCACATCGTCCCATTCGGTGCCCGTCACAATCAATTCCCCTGCTGGGCCCACATCTAGGGGTCCCGCCTGATCGGCGGCTCTCCACATCCGGTTCCGCTCCGTGCACCACATACCGGGTTCCCTCCGCTCTGTCCTTGCGCGCAGCCACATCAGTTCCTGTTGCCATTGGGCGCCAGCACTCCGCATGCCCGTGGCTGGGCACCAACGATCAGTTACGTGCCGGAGCGCCAACATCAAGGTCCCGTGCTGGGCGCCATCAAAAGTGTCCTTGCCGGGCGCACATCGCAAGGTCCCATGCTGGGCGCCAACCATACGGTCCCCGTTGCCGGGCACGCACCATCAAGTGTCCCGTGACGGGCGCCACCATACAAGGTCATGTGCCGGGCGCCACATCAAAGGCCCGTGCCGGGCGCACACCAGGTTCCTGAAAAAGTGCCAGGCACCACATCAGGTTCCGTGCGGGCGGCCACACATCCAGGTCCCTCCCGCTGCCGGGCTGCCATCAAGGTCCCGTTGCGGCGTCTCACCCGCCGGGTCCCGCCTTGAAGGCGCCACAAAAACTTTCCGCCGGGCCCACAGTGTCAAGGGGCCTAAAGTCCGTGCGGGGGCATCACTCAAGGTCGCGTTTGCGGGGGGGCGCCACATCGCAGTCCCGTGATCGGGCAACACATCAAGTCATGTGGCCGGGCGCCACATCAAGGTCCGTGCCGCGCCACATTCAAGAGTCCCTGCCGGGCGCCACCATAAAGAAGTTCCTGTGCAGGGCACCACATATCCAAGGTCCCTTGCCGGGCACCCATCAAGGTCCCGTGCCGGGCGCCACATCAGGTCCCGTGCGGCACACAATCAAGGTCACGTGCGGGAGCCACATCAAGTCCCGTGCCGGGCACCACATCAAGTCCCATGCCGAAGGACAAATCAGGGCCCATGCTGGGCGCAATTCAGGTCCGGTGCGGGCGCCACATCAGGGCCCATGCCTGGGCTGCAAATCCAGGGAACGGTGCCGAAGGCGGGCAAAAATCAACGGGACAGTGAGGCGAGCAAAATAAAGGTAAGTGACAGGCACCCACATAAGGTTTCAGGCCGGGCGCCACATCCAGGTCCGTGAAGGGCGCCAAATAAAGGTGCACGTGCCGGGCGCCACAGGCCGGGTCCCGTGCCAGGCTACCAGCACTGGGTTCCCGATGGCCGGGCGCCACATCAAGGGTCCCGTGCCGGGCATCCACATCAAGGTAGCGGCCGGCGGCCACTACAGGTCCAGTGCCGGGGGGGGACCACATCAAGGTCATGTGCCGGGCGCCAAATAAACGTACCGTGAACGGGCAGCCTACCATCAGGTCCCGTGCCGGGAGCCACATCAAGGTCCCGTGCCGGGCCACCACATCCAGTCTGACGCGGCACCACATCAAGGTCCGTGCGGGCTTCCCACACCAGGGTCCGTGCCGGGCACCACATCAAGGTCATGTGCCGGGCGCCACACAAGGTCCCAGTGCGGGGCACCAAATCAAGGTCCCATGCCGGGCAGGGACCACATCAAGGTCCTTTGCCGGGCGCCACATCAAGGTCCTAGAGAGCAGAGATTGTCTTTGACTCTCACAACAGTCTTAGCCTGTCGAAGAAGAAAACAGCAGAGCTGCTTACAAGAACAGGGAAACTTCTAAACCTGTATGCTGACCAACCCTGGAGACAAGGGAGCTGAAGCAGGAACAGTGAAGTTTTTTCCCTCCAACCACAAGGAAAAGATAAGACTTTCATTCTTAAAAGACTGCTATATCTGCTTATTGCATGCTATGTGTTTGGGGCTGCAGAGAACTGCTTGGACTAAGGGGAGATGTGAATTATTGCATAAGTGTTTCACTAGAAATATCCCAAGTGAAATAAGGCAGTCTTGTTTTACAACGCTTCGCTTTACAACGAATGGTTATCCAAACGCTATGCAAGGCATACCTATGTTTTATTTTTACACTGCCAAAAGGCTTATCCAACCTTTGCAAAGTTGTTTTATGTGATATATATATATATATGTATAAATAATATTATATTATACTATATAATATATGATATTATTAAATTACATGATAATTATGTTATATTATATAATAATACAGTATTAACATATGATAATGTTGTGTGTGCTGCATATCTTATTGCCTGAGTAAAAATATTTTGTTATTTTAGCATTAAAAATGCCTTTCAGGAACGGAACCTTTCATTTAAACAGGGTTCCTATGGGAAAACGTGTGTTTCGCTTTAAGACGTTTCGCTATCCAAAGCGCCATGTTGAGTAAAGCGTGTGTTTGGATAACCGAGGACATGCCTGTAGAAGCTTTGTTCCCCCCCCCTGTGTTTGATTGAATTTCCTGATGAAAAGAAAAGGCACAATAAAGCTTATTATAATTTCACATTATAAACGACTCCAAGTGTGTACCTCTGTGAACGTCGTCTACATTTGTGTCAGAAGGGGATAAGAGGTGTCTTTTGTAGTTAAAAGGACCGTGAGTTTTTATGTGAAATTTTTTGTTATGCTTTTTGCCTACAAACAGTCTAACAACTTGAAAAAAAAAAAAAAAAAAAAAAAAAAACTCTCATGCAGCAAGAGGGGCCAGAGTTAAAGGGTACACACCACTGAAACTTACACTGCACTGAGACTTACAAAAACCACGGATGGACTCTTTTCCCAATCCCAAGAGAATGCTGAAGCAGGTAGTGGTAAACCTTTAATTGCCTATCACAAAGTGAAATACGGTCATTGAACTAGGGGTTGTGCCTTCCAGCCATAGTCAGGCGTTCAAGAAGTGATTTCAGCCCTTGAAAAGTAAATAGGTATTTGTTTTTTTTCAAAGTTCGCTGAAAGCAGTGATACAGATGGTGACCCATGAGGGGGTATTGATTTTTGCAAATAAAGGTTTTGCCAACGCATAGGGCTACCAGCTGTGAATGGGTATATGCAGAAAAGTGTGAAAATTGATACAAAGACTGTGCTGAAGCAGGGGAATTTTTAGCAAACAAATGTGAGTGTAAATTGTCCTTTAAAGGAAAAAAGTTTTCAAAGCAATATGCTGCGTAGGTTGAGTCACCCTGCCGGGAATTAAAGAAATAGTCCACTGCAAAGAATGTTTTTTTTTCCGCAAGTAAACAAGTATGCCTATTATCTTGGGAGCAAAACAGACCCCAAAAAGTGTGAAGTGTGAATGCCATTAATACCCAAAAGATGAGACTGAAAATTAATGAAACTCAGGCAGAAAACCAAATTCGGTTTGCTTTGAAGCGGGGAGGGATTTGCACCCAGCAAGTTAAATGATGTATGCAAATAGATTTTTTTTTACCTAGCAACTGCACAATTGTATACGATAAAAGAAAATGCATTGTACTGCTGATAGTGAAAAAAAAAAAAAATTATCCAAGAAGAAGAAAAGTCTACAGAGATGCCTGTGAGAGCTACGACCTCTACAGAAGCAAAATATGCCCATCTGTAGGACTACATAATTGGGCGTTCTAGCAAATACAGTGGCAAACAGCTGCAATAGCGCCTCTGAGGTTCAGGAAGAAAATGACACCTGATAGCCTAAAAATGGAGGACAAGATGCAGCGTTCCTGTAATGAACCCCTACCCCACGGAGAGAAGAGAGGCCCTCCCCTTCCAGTCCAATAAAGAGGAAGACATCTCTTACGGGGAACCCGAACCGAGTCACACCCACAAAACCCCAAGAATGGTGGGGGTGCCTGAACTCGGCACAAAGAATAGAAAAGAACTGTCCCTTTGATGACGAATATGATCAGCAGAAAGGAGAAGAGCGGGAGCAGCAGATTCACCCAATATTTCTGTCAGCTAAAGCTCAAGCAAATGCAAGAAAAAGCCTGGCGTATATATATGAAGGCCTGCTAAAAATTTTTCAAACGAAAAGATGGAAAAAGTAAAGGAGGGAAGGGGAAGCAAATCAAAAAGGAAGAAGAAAACATAAGAAAAGGGAAAGCGGTTTCTTCCAATACACGTGGAAGTAGAAGTTAACAGACACGTCCGCAGATCCGCCTGGGGAGGAAAAAAGGAAAAGGGGGACGGGGGACCCGAGTTGCCTGCAGCCTAGAAAAAATGGAGGAAATCGTCCCACGGTAACCCAGAATATCCAGAGGAGGGCCCAAGGCAGAGAGCAGAAAAATCGCTTTACCCCAAAGAAGTGTTTGTCCGGTGCCAACAGTGAGGAACCCTCAAACCAGTCATCCCAGGGAAGGAAGTAAGTGAGCGAGCCGGAGGAACCAGTGAGTGCGCATCCCTTGACCAGCCCCTGAAGACGCCACCCCCTAATAAAAATGCCAGCATGACTGTGATCTGCTCTGTGAAGAATTGGAAAGGGTGAGAATTGAGAAAAAAAATAATTGCTGAGTACAGAAGACTGTGCTCGCAATTTTACTCGCGGCCAGGGACAAGAATTGGACGATTCAAGACTGAGCTAGATACTGCAAAGGCTACTATTTCCGCCATGGGTGAAAAGCAAGAGCCAATATGACTAAAAATGGGTAGCTACGCTAAAAGCGGGAAGATGGAGGAGGCACTGAAGGAGACAGTCTTCCAGCAAGGGGTTCACACTTCCGTTTATAGAGCTGAATGCCTCAACAACAGGGGTCAACCTGGTCCCGGATAGAAGTGGTGGACGTCCTCAGAAAGAGGTTCAGACACTCGCAGAGCACTTGATGCCTCACATCATGAGACCAAACAGCTCAGACCTGGAAGTTTCCAGAGAAGGAACTACCACAGTCTCTGTGGAGCTGGACATTGCTTGTAAAGAAAGAAACTATTGGTAATCTTGTACAGATCTCAAAGTCTCTAAGAAGGAGCTTCAGACCCTCAACCTAGAGAAGGAAAAGTCTCACGCCACAGGGAGAGGAGAGGGTCATTCTCAACGCAGAGTGCATATAAATGGAAGGAGGACTGCCCAAGGAAGCCCTGAAGAAATACAGAGACTGAAAAAAAAAAGATAAAAATTCAAGATTAAAAACAGAAAACTTAAAACTGAAAGAAGAACATTTTCAGTGACAGAAGAAGTCAAGGAAAAGTTTGAAGCAGAGCACGACCTCTGCCAGACCAACTGCAAGGTCTTGCGTAACACAACCTCCAGTTATGTTGAGGAGAAGCAGCAAACGCTGCAGGCAGAGAAAAGAAAAGCTGCAGGCTGCTCTAAAGAAATTCAAGGTGTGCAGGAACGTTGATGACCCGTATGTCCCCGCCAACGCAGCATGAGAAAACTGAAGGCTACCCTGAGCATCACCAAGCAACGCTAAAGCAAGTTTAGAAACCCAGTTGACACGGCACAAAAGGGGGACGCACAAGAGAGGTCGTCCAAGAAACACTAGAACTGAAAACAAGTAACTGTGGCCCACAGCAAGAAGATTCATAGGCGCCACACAAGCAACAAAAATTACAGAGCTACCAGAATATTGAGAAAGGAGTAGTTAGACTCTGATACAGACTCAGAGATAAGCACCAAAATCCACAGTTAACTAACTGCCCGTCGAGGACAAGGTTACAGTGGGAGTAAGTTGGGGCTCCATGAACTTCAAAGCAAACTACGAATGTTTGAGCCACCTAAGAAGCGGCTCAGCACTTAGCACTAGCCAAAACCTACAGCTGCCCAAACCAAACACAAACAGAGGGGTATGGAGGGATGCAGAAATCAAAACCAGGAAGAGTCCTTAACTGATGGAACGCTGGAAAAAAATAGGACGTTCTCTGGAAAAGTTAAAGTGGGGGGAGGTGCAACTCGGTCCAAAAGAAGCTGAAAATGGTGACTCCGTGGGTGTGGAGAAAACGCAGAAAGAAAAGGAGCCGCTTTAAGAGCAGAAACTCTACGGGCTGTTCCATATGCCCCTACAAATGTTGCCATACACTTTGTCTACAAAAGAGAGGAGTGCCCGACGCAACAGGAAATCTTCATGACTCCGCGCACGCGATATAAAAAGATTTACGTGTGGAAAAAGTCGCCTCCTCGAGCGTCGTACTGAGGAGTGCCTGAGTCTCTCAAAGACACCTTCGTAGGAGAGGAGGAGACAAAAATAAACTGAGGAAAGGAAAGGGAAAGGGCTCATCCAGCGTGGCATGGAGGGTCTTCTCTTCCTCCAGCTCCACTCTCATTACTCAAGGAAAGCAAAGAAAGATCCGAATGAGGTCGGAAGGGATTGGGCTTTGGCCGTGTAAGCTGACGTTCCAAAGCAGGTGGATGGTATGTTGGAACAGGGGACTTTATCCCTGTTCAGGTAATGTGCCTCAGTAATCCAGCAGTGTGGTGGTGTTTTAAATGCTGGTAGTCAATTAACAAAACACCACCTGGCCTGA
>WSYH01019421.1:0-10130 GCA_036426205.1 Ascaphus truei | reverse complement strand
CGCGGGGTCAGCCGGGGACACCGCCGGCCTGCTGTATGGGTTTTGCGCATGCAAAAACAAAAACCCCAGAATTTTTTCTAAATCCAGATTCTTTTGCGTCTACTGACCTGACGTGTTCTAATCAATGCAACTTCGCGTTTGCTATGGTTGCGTTGCTAGTGCATCCCGCTTAAGGGCAGAATTTCACGCAAACGGGCTGCGATCGAGCAAAGTTGGACTTAGAAAAAATCCCGAAAAAAGTCATTTTTAGAGCGCAAAGTGCCTGTTTGCGTTGCTTAGTGCATCGGGTTGAGCCAAAAATCACGATCGAAGAGCACTTTGCGCTCTAAAAGTGACTTATCGGAGCTTAGTGCATAGCCCCCTATGATCTTTTCAGGGACAGATGGTAACAGGGTGTTTGATATTCTATCGTGTATAACATGTAATACTGATCATGTTATCTATATGCTCGTGTGTGGCTGCAACAGACGTTACGTGGGTTTAACCACTAGACCTCTGAGGCAGCGCATACTTGAGCATATGAGATTGATCACTAAAAAAGATCAGTTACACCCTATATCTAAACATTTTGATACCTGTCAGAATGGAAGTTTGACTAACTTCAAATGTGTCGCATTGAAATCTGTGAGACCACACTATAGAGGGGGAGATAGAAGTTATTGCTTCACAGGCGTGAAGCTTTTGGATTTTCACATTAATACTCTAGTACCTAATGGGTTAAACATGATTGGAATTAAAAGCTTTTATAGATTAATTTAGCATTAGTGTTTATTATGATATACCATGAATGTTATTTTTACCATTACTATTTAACTTTAAATATATTAATTCAAGAGGATTTATTCTCTTTATTCTCTTTAACAAAATGATAATTTATATTTAAATTTATCATTAGTTTTTTTTATCACTATTTATCCTATTTGAGCTCCAATCAGTTCAATTTTTTGTTATCTCTACCGGTGTTTGTCTACAAGCTTTCAGATTTAGTTCATATTGTTTATATGTTGCCTTTTTTTCTCTTTTTCTTCTTTTCTTCTTTTTTCCTTTATATTTTTTATCTTGCTCAAATTAGCTATATATGCCTATGTTTTTCCTTAATTGATTCTACTATTATAGGACATCTTTGCATTCATTGCATTCTTACGGTGCATTTAATGCATAACCAATTATTTATATATTCTAAGATTTATTGCATTATTCATATGGATTGTATTAAATGATGTAAGTATCCGTAGTCATATTATATGTCACATGAGGAACTAGGGAAATTTTGCTTACTTCTATTTGTAAGCTCAGATTTCACTGTGCTAGTTGTTTATCACTCAGTAAGGACAATATATATGAAAACATGAGTTTATTTTCATCATCAATTCTGGTAAACTATGCTGTATAGTGTGGGTTAATCTCTGCAGATCATAGTGATTATTGTGGGATGTTCTGCCTCTTTTTCTTCTTTTCTTTTTCTCTCTTTGGGCCTATGCAGAGAGCAGCGCTAGAATAATTGTAGAGTTTTTAGAAAAAGTAGCTTTAATTGAGAGTTTTTTTCTCCATATGCAGAAATGGGCAAAATCCGCTATTTTTTAGCTTTACTGCATTTGGAGAATTGTAAATGAGGAGATGCGCGCAGCTGAAAGGGAGAAAAAAAAAATCGCGCATTTTTTTTCCCCCTATAGCCGGTTGAGCTCCGCTTC
This sequence comes from Ascaphus truei, assembly GCA_036426205.1. Lineage (NCBI taxonomy): Eukaryota > Metazoa > Chordata > Amphibia > Anura > Ascaphidae > Ascaphus > Ascaphus truei. Next base: position 8,439 of record WSYH01019421.1, on the reverse strand, counting down.
TGGCAACTTTAGTTGGCGGAGAAAATTGATGAAAATCGCGCCCAAAAACACCGCTAGATGGCAAGCGCGCCTTTCTGAATTTGGAATTTTTCGGACTGGCGAGATGTAGTTCTCGCCAGCCGCGCGGCGAGATTTATAAATAGAAAAAAAAAATGGCGCTTTTTTCATAACTCGCCATTTTCGGCTGTTTTTAGCACGATTTTCGTGGGAAAATGGCGAATTGTTAATAGACACTGCTCTCTGCATGAGGCCCTTTATCTTCTCTGTTCTTCTGCAAGACATATTTAATTGATTATTGATATCAGCTGTCTTGTATGACTGGGAGAGTCATAAATACCAGACCTCCTTACTTCATTACTCCTTGAGAAAGTGCCACAGTAGGCGTGAACAGTGGGCAGAGTAGTTAGTACTGTCTGTTTTTTGTTGTTTTATGTAGTCCTTAAAGTATACCTTTTAACCCCCTTTTTTGTGCTGTGAGTGCATACTTTTGTTATCATGGAGCGGCTGGATTTTTGATTCTTACCTTGTTCTATGTCAGATTAAAGCAGCCTGGCTTCACCAGTCAATATGAGAATGTAATGACAAAGAAAAGAAGATAATATGAACATTTGAACAATGTCTAACTGTGGTCCAGTCAATGTTAATGAAGACAGAGTGCAGTTCTCATCGGTATACTGTAGAGAAAAATATAAACAAATAGTGAACACAGTAGTATCAAAAATTTATCAGAGGAGAGACCAGAAAACCAGCGTCAATATGATGAAATATACAGAGGACAGGGAATGGCTGACAGTGAGTAATGAATGAAAAGAGATAAAATGACAACATAGCGCAATACTGTTAAAGCATTAATAATGAAGGGAAATAAAATCATGAACTCACATGTTGTTCATTGAGTTAAAAGTGTTATGAGGCTCCACCAATCAATGTCCAGATAGTTCTCTGTTTCGCGTCCTCCACGTGAGATGAGTAGATCAGAAATCAGATCTCAGGGATTCAGGCTTCAGTTAGACAGGTTTTCTCTAATGTTTCCAGTACAACTGCAAATTACTCTACTTTTTCACCGTGTCCGGCTTCCTTAGGATCTCAATTTTGGAGTGTGCAGAAATCAAAGTTTATATAGCCCTCCATTTACGCTCTGAAGATAGTGACACCACCGTTGCACTGTGGTTCGATGGCTCCCAATTTCTACTGGAGCTAAACTTATTTCACACACATCTCAAGTACTAGTTGGATGCTTTAAATCGGAGCCAGTGTTCCATATCTTCTCAAATGATTTCAAAGTATCTTGAAGGATATTGTGTTTTTCCATTTGTAGAGTCCCAGACCCTGGTCGTGCACCAGGTTCCAAAAAAAGATAATACGCTTCTTTCTGAGTTCAGAAAGTGAAGAATCATGGATTTGTAGTTTATGATTGGGGATTATATATCTTTAAGTAAATCTATCCGCGGATTCATCCAGGACATTTACCACTGTGACTTTAATTAGGTGTCCAAAACGATTTTCAATTTTTTTTTGATGTGTGGACCCTCCCACCATATGAATATGTAGTAAGGTGCCCTTCATCCCACACCTCTCCAGCACTATCAGAAGCAGTCAGGGACATAGTTTTCAGTGTTAAGTCAGCCATTTAAAATCTATTAGAGCTTTCGAGATACACCGATCTCTTCTTAGGGCAATGTGTACAATGGATAAACAAGAGACGTTTTACTTAAAGCAGGCTGGAATGTTATCTGTGGATGAAACCTATCCGTCCCCCTGTTGCAGTATGCGATTTATGACTTTCGGTGTTAAATAGTCCCGGATGTTGTTATGTAAGAGTTTGTGTGTGTGTGTGTGTGTGTAGGTGTGTAAATTAATTTTATAACGTGCCCACAGTGTATAAGACTTACAAAAGGTGTGTGTGGAGGGGCTTGATACAATTTGGTGTTGGTGGATGTTGAAATGTAGAGGATGTTTGCATAACTATAAATGTGTGTGTATACTATGTAGTCCCTATTGGTATATATGGATACAATTAAATTGAACATTTGTATGTCTAAGTAAGGACAGGGTGTATGACATTATATAGCGCAGTATTTTAGAGCATGGGATTAGCATGGGAAGAGAGTTTCTCTTGTGTAATGGATCATAAACTGCTGTTCTCAATTAGGCCACCAGCCAGTGTCCCGAACAGTTCATAAATTTGTATTCATTCAACCATCTCTCTTTCGGTGTTCTAAGATTGCCTTTGGAGTATGGCCACCCTTCAGATCATTCATCTTATGGCCAGAGTCAGAGATGTGTTCGCAACAGGACTGTCTTTGTTCGCGTGTGATGCTGTGGCGATGCAGTTCATTACCTTGTTTAGCCAGCCCGTCTCACCTATGAATGCATTTTCATAGGTGAATGGCCCTGGGCATTTCATGCACATGATAGGTACACAACATTGCGTGAAGAACAGTTGTAACCTGCCTTTGATTTTGTTACTCCAGTTTTTTTTCTCCCTGTGGTGGTATTTGGTAATGTGCCGCTGTGTAAGCATGTGCAGATTTGTGCATTTGGCGTCCTGGATGGTCGTTGTCCAGCATTCAGTATGTACGTGTTGAATACTTTACTCCTCACCATCATTTACCTTGAGATTATAAGATTGTCTTATGATTATTAATGGTGTTTCAGAGGAAGACTATTGGCAGTCTTGTATATCCTGGAGAATGGGTTGTAGTTCTGGCGATCTTGCGTAGGGCTTCTAGGTGTGGTGGTTTACTGTATGTGGACCCACCATAGGTCCCTTCGCTTGTTCTCTTATTCAAATCAATTCAAATCAGCTTTTATTGGCATGGACGAAAAGAACATTTCAGTATTGCCAAGCGTGAATAATAGGGAGGTGGGGGACAATAATTACGTACGGATACTAGGGGAGGGTATAATTATAATGATTGCACTGCGTATATGAGGTAACAGTTTACGCAACAGGGTGGGATGTAGGGCGGTTAGGGCCGTCTCTCAGCTTGTGACAGGTTGCTGTATAGTGTGCAGACCAGTTCTGTTTCTGCTGGGTTTCATTCTTCTCCCAGGAGATGCTATTTTTTGGTTCTCTTCTGTAGTATTAACGTTTTAGGATAACATCAGTGAGTTTCTCTAGGGGGCACTCCTCACGTCAGAGTATGGTGTGCAACGCAACAGGAAGTGGAGTTTCATCTTAACCCTCTCCTAGCTCACATATTTGGCACAGTTTATTGTCTTATTAAGGACATCACTTGATTCTGTATTCTGGTGCTTTGTGGATTTTGCTGGTCTACAATTCTTGCGTTGTATCCACGGTTGATGAAAATCGGATCTCCAGGAATGTTAAACTATGGCCTCTGTCTTTGTCGTAGCATATCCGCGTTGTATCGTATGTATGGATGACTGTAGATGGTGCATGCTTTGTTCGCTGTGTGGGGTGGAAACTGTGTCTCTCATATTGCTGGCTCTTGTCTGTAGGTTTGTGGTATATGGGTTTGTAGTTTTTTTGTTTTTTATAGTAATGGTGGTGTCTTTAGGACAGGGTTAGCGCAAAATCTTTTGAGTGCCGCCCCCCTGCGTGCTCCCCATCGCTTTCGCGGCCACCCCCCCACATACCTGGTATGGCTGCGTTCTGAGATGGCTTGGAAAGGGGAGAGAGGGTACAACTCGGATATTGAGTTGAGGGCTTCCAGAGGTGTGGGCCAGTAGAGAGAGAAAGGGTTTAGGCAGGAGGGGGCTTTAGATACGGAAATGGTAGGAAAAAAAGAATTCTTGATCGAACGCAAGAGTTGGGGCAGGTGGTACAGCGAGAAGAGGAAACAAGGGATTGAGTTGTAAGGAGGGGGCGTAGGGGCAGAGGAGTGTATAGCATTAAAAAGTGAGGAATAGAATTTGTACAGTAATTACTGATTAATAGGAAACAGGCGAGGAAATCAATAGGGAAAAAGCTTGAGACAGATTAGGAGAGAGGGAAGGGATTTTAGCAGTAGTAGTAGTCTATATAGGCATAGTGTAAACTATTGATCCAGTAGAAGTAGTTTTATACAGGTTTAGATTTTCTTTGCATGTTCATATTGAAAAGATTGCAATATTATTCTATCACATCAGGCAAAATTAATATTAAGGTTGCTAGATTCTAACATATAACCAACATATACTGTCATGCAAACATATAGTTTTTGGCTCTAAGTTCTATAGAAAAGCTCAGGAGTTGCTGCCAAGGGAATTTCATAGGCTTGTTTTTTCCCAAGTACTTAACATATGCTCACAGTTATTTTCTGAACATGATTAGCATGCCTTAATTTATAGGATCGGTATTTTCACAAGAGCTTAGTCAATTGTACAGTAGTGTAAATGCACACATTTAGTTGTCTACAAATATTACTCCCATAAGTGTGCAATATATTAGTCAATGCACATCAGATGAAAGAAAGTTGAAGTATAGAAATGTATTATGTAAAACTAAAGATTTGATTATTTTGGCACAAAGTTTGCCACAGCGCAGCTTATTCAGCGGTACATAGCAGACAGGATCTCTCTCTGGGGCCTATGGCAACTAAGCGCTGATAAAGCCACTTACGAGGCCTTTTCGTCAAAAAGGCCTAAGGATTCAGTCAAAGCCCACGATTAAGCGTGGTATATGTTGATAAAAGCCCTTTTCGGCAAATTTTTCTTCAGGAGAAAAAAAAAAAAAAAAAAACGCCAAATGAGCGGAGAGAAATTATCATAAGCTACCGTATTGGCCAAGGTTTCGAACGCGTACAATTTTACTAGTAGCCCCGATTAGGCTTAGTATCGGGCTAATCGCGGCTCTAAGAATAAGAGATTTCCTCTCAAAATACTCTCACCAGGAAGAAGGTTTGGCAGGAAGGAAAAGGAAAGGGAAGGTGGTTTGATGAAGCTGACCGAAGAAGAGGTGAGAATGGTAGGTGCGAACGAAACTTAGGGGAAAAAAAAAAAGCAGTTTTACATGCACGGATTGATGTTGCGGAGTCTCACGGAGCCGGATACCCATTAATTGATCAAAACTCGAGGCCCGCGGCAGAATCCCATGCAATAAAAATGCATTTACAGGCAACTTATAAGTAAAGTAAATAAAGTAATTAAAGTAATAAGTAAATAGCATGTTCAACTAAACCCCCTGCCATTAGGAAGGGCATCCCTCAGCATTACATTGAGGTCGTTGCCTCCGTTGCCAGAATAGACTAACAAAAATAATCGTCCCTACTTACATGGCCCCCTAACAACCCTTTTAACCCCGACGTACGCGCGTAGCGTAATAAACGCTTTATAGTCAAAGTTAAGGGTCTAACCACCCGTTCCCCGCTACCCAACCCAGTGAGGCCTACCCACCCACCTGGACCCTATACCCACACTGTACCAAAATGATTGGCACAGAGTGGTATATCTCCCAATAATAGGGGCATGACTAGGCCACTAGATTCAACTCAGTATGGTCAAACCTAATAAAAATAATTTAGGCCCAATATAATGCAGCAATTATAATCACATAATAGTACAAGATAGCAGCCTAATGTAAACCAACCTCTACAATAAAATATTAACTAAATAATAATCTATCCTCAGAAATTATGCAAAATTATTACAGATTATGTTTTCCAACAGTAAATACAATCTAAATAAACAACTATCGCACAATCACGATATTTTAAACAATAAAACATGGCAACAAACAGATGAATTATTTTACAACAATATGCAACAAAATCAATTAAGTAATTAAACCAGTAGCAACAAATCAAATCAATAAAAAACCACTAGCCGACATAAATTAAAACCAGTAGCCAACCACAAACAAAAGAAAATAATTAATTAAAAACATAACAATGGGAAAATGAAAATGAAATTAAAAAACAAGGCCATCCAAATTAGAAACAATTTAAGCCCACAAACAATGAAAACAGGACATGAGAAAGAAATAACAATCAATATAAATGACAAGCATTTGCCACAAAAAAAAAATGACATAGCTATCATTGTATTCATCTGTACCCTAAAGGGCATCAGATTAAGTACATTAGCCAGTCAATGGGCAATGAAAACACGTACAAACTACAAAAACAACAAAATACAAAAAACCCATGTAAAAAGCATACGCAATTTACAGATATCAATTAATCCACGGGATTCACCTCTCATTTGAACTGCTCTATGGCCCCGGACCAACCCTGGGGATCATAGACCTCTAAAGGAGCTCCTGAGGTAGGAGGAACAGCAATTCCCCTTCTAAGATATACCTGCAATATTGTACTAGACCTTAGAAAGCGCTTTAGATGTGGCGGCCATGGCCCATTTTGCCTAGGGAGATATTAGATCAGCACCAGGACAGTCAGGACGAGACATTAAAATCAGAATGCTCGCATTAAGAGTGGGTTTCAAACCCGGGGACAAGGTGATGTATTATTAACCCAGTTGCGATGAGTAAACTCCTGGTCCAAAACTCGGGCAGGGCCCATTCGGAGTACTCCACCACACGCGGTAGTCTGGATTTAGTGAGACGCATCAGGTCAGGAAAGGGTTAAAAAACAATTTACCATGTGACTTGCTGAAACCCTGGAGAGATGCATAGCATTCTCTAGTCTCCACCCGGTGGAGGAGGAAACGGACTTGGGTGCCTCAAACCTCCACGGGAGAAACCATCCGTGAGGTGACGATAAAATTCCAATGGGGTAAAACAGTTGTCATTCTGAACATAAAGGGGACTGTAGCACATAATTACACAAAATCCCTGATGGTTTTTCTTGATTTATCAGGGCAAACTAAATTAATTTTCACATGCCGATCGAGACAGCACCTGGGGTAAGTAATAAAAGTGTTCCCCGTCCTTATAGAGTTGCGTCCTGAAGTCGTATTGCCCGGTAGTTACGAGAAGGAAGGGTACAAGAAATGTACAACTTAGAGTTAATTGAGGAATCATGCAGTGAGTGGTAGTGAGTGGTGTAGTCCACTAGTTATGGTCCATAAACCCGATGGGAAGTATAAGATTTATGTAGGGAAGATCTCGAGAAGGTCAATGCGAGGTATCAAGTTTGGGACGCATATCCGATGCCAAAGGCCTGGGGAGAGATGCAGAGCCGATTCCCGAATGTCCTTGTTTTTCCTACTGTGTGTCCCTCCTCCGTTTCTTCTTCGGCCTTTGACGATCCGTATCATGGGAGGGACGTGACGGCCGAGGGCGTGTATCATCATTTGTAGGTTTCGGTTTTAGATACACCTGGTGTAGGGCGGCTCGATTTTATGTGTGGCAATTTTATGTTTCTGGGGATTTTTTTCTTGATTATATTGAGAGCGCCTTGCGTAACGTGGAATAGATATCCACGCTGCAGCACTGACAAAAGGAAATGGCACAAAATACACTTTGAGGAACAGAGTACCAAGTGCAAGACAGCCTTTGCTCCACAATCCCAGGGTTTATACAGTTTGTGACCAATGCCATTTGAACTGCATGGAGCCCAGCCACATTCAGAGGACTCATGGATAAGTGCTAAGACCCCATAGTGATTTATGCCGCAGCTCTTACTCTAGATGACATTGTCTTTATAGTAAACCCACTGGGCGAGACCACTAAAGATAGGTTGATGATTGAAAGTGGCGTCCTCAAAATATTCTAGAGAGTGCAGGGCTAACAGCCAGCCAACCCTAGAATGTGCCTGGGGGAAGGCGGGAGGAAACCAAATACTTAGGGTATCAGTGGGAGGTTGGAAAGTAAAGGCCCACTAGCCGAAAGTAGCTGCCCTGAAAGAAGTTCCGGAGCCCCACTCCAAACAAAGATGCAGGTAGGCTATCTGCGGGTGTTGTTTTAGCAGGATACTGAGGCCGGCGGTTCTCCCCATTACTCGGAAGTGGCAGCCCCTTTAACGACCTCACAAAAAAAGTGTGCCCCTACCACGAAGTTGGTGATGAGTCAAGGGATAGGTAGAGAGCCTTTGAGGAGCCATAAAAAGGGGTCTATCAGCCCAGAGCTTCAACAGCCCTTTTGTAGTGCAAACAGCTGATCAGAGATAGGCTGTGGTTGTCAACACAGTTTGAGGAGTTGAACAACCCTATCGCCTTTTCCTGAGTAGTGAAATTGTTTCCCGACCGAAGAAAAAACACTTACTCGAGTTGATTGGGAGGAAAGAAAGAAAGAGTGTCACCTCGGCAGTAAAGTGGGCAATCGAGGCTTTGAGTGGCTTTACGGCAGGAGTGCTTACTCTACTTTTACTCTGGGTGCACGGACCATGCTGCCACTGAAGTCGGTTGTAAATAGTAGAAAAGAGTTCAATGCTAGGTTCACTAGGTGAGGTAATGGCTCTCCAACCCTTTAATTTGAGGATTCAAGACTAGGCCTGGACAAGGTGAGCCGGGGACACCCACGCGACCCCCGGGCTCCGTTGGGACCCCGGCGGGGTCAGCCGGGGACACCCGCCGGCCTGCTGTATGGGTTTTGCG